>JAIUZE010002566.1:0-20148 GCA_022085475.1 Heliosperma pusillum | reverse complement strand
GTTGATGAAGATAGTGAAAAATCAAAGCATGATGATGACGATGTCAATTTAGTAATCAACTCTCTATCTGTCCGATAAATCCAAAAGATGGTCAAAGGACACGTCAAATTAAAGTTCGTAAAAAAGTCAAAAAAAAAAAGACAATGACCTCTACATCAAGCCATATAGTTGATAACCTCAAAATTTCTCTTAGATACAAGCCGCCAAAGTTCCAGCAATTTGATGGAAAAGACAAGCCTAATCACCACATCACTCACTTCATCGAAAAATGTAGCAACACGGGCACATCACTCACTTCATCGAAGAGTTATTGAGTCGCTTATATAACACCCGCCGAGTGGTTAGCACGCCCAAACAAAAGAAAGAAGAGTATGTTGTTGACTTTATAAACAGTTGGCGTGCTCTAAGCTTAGAATGCAAGGTTCGTATGTGGTAAATTTCATCGCTGGATATGTGGATCCAAGACATGAACTTATACTTGGTTTATATTCTTCAGGGAATTAAACCAAATATATTTCAAGAACTGGCGACTCGAGCTCATGACATGGAGATAACGATCGCAATTCATGAAGGACATCTCTTCTCACAATAGAAGTTCAAGGCAAGAAAGAGATGTTTCTCGAAAATGAGGTTGTGTCCTATTCTCACGACTACATATCGATTAGAGCTGATCAAGTGTGGGTCAGCCCGTTTGGCCTATCCCACTTGGCCCACTATTGAAGCGGGCTTGGTCATAAAAAATGAAAATAGCGGGTAGCGGAGAACAAAAACTAGGCCCGTTAAAATTAATGGGTGAGTATGGACTAAAAGAAATGTCCATGGGCCGGTTCGTTAGGCCCGCTAAACATATATTTTTCTATTTTTATCTACATAACAAATATAATAACATAAAAAAAAATTGTATATCACTATAAACTAATTACTTTTGTAAGTTAAAAAAATTAAGCAAAACGAAGTTCAACCCAAAAGAAAAGTCCATAAACCTACTTTATTCTTGGTGACAAGTAGTTTTATTTTGGTTAACAACCGGTTTGTTGTGTTAACTTTGAGCCCACGAGCCCGCTGGTAGGCCCGTTAGTTTTGATAGGCGGGCTTGGACAAGCAAACTAGCCCCGCTATAATGGGAATGGGTAGCAAAATTAAGCCCGCCGGACAATATTTTCGAGCGTAGGCCCGTCCAAGTCCGGCCCAAGCTCGCTAATGATCACCTCTAATATCGATGATGCATGGTGCCATGATCGATCCTCCAAGCACAACCTTCATGAAATGGGAGCAAAGAAGCAAATTCGCGCCTTGATGAGTTGAATCGACAAGCTCTTAAGCACGATCTTAAACTGCGGAAAAAAAAACTCCAAAAAAAAACCTTTAAAAACTTTTGTGGGTGATTATCGGCAAGATTAAAAATAAAAAAAAATCTTATTGGCAACTACAGCAAAGGTTGTGGTGGCGAGAAAAAAATCAAAATAATGCGAGAGTTGGAACAACGAGGACGAGGGAAAATTTTGGTGGTGGTGCGATGAGGATTAGACGGAAGGTGGTGGTGGTGTTGTGATAAGTATGATGGTGGTATGATGAAGAAGAGTTAGTCGGTTGACAATTATTTGTCATTGGTGAGAAAAAAAGGATTAATGGTTGTTCAAAGCGTCACTTTACGAAAATTACACGAATAACGATGGAATAGAACTTTAGGGGTATAATGATTGCAAATGGCTAAAGTTAGGGGTATTACAGATGTTTTGCAAAACGTAAGAGAGTATGTACCACGTAAAATTCATAAAAGTATAGGAATACTATATAAAAATTCCTTTTATTTTAAATTCTGTGAAGTCTTGTGTATGAAATTTGGAGTGCAAAGTCACAAAGTGCACGTAGGAAATACTAAAATATTACGCGTGCAAAATAACAACTCGTTATTGAGCATAGAATAGACAATAGATGATTGAGTACAGACTCAGTGAGCACAGACTCAGTCCAATGCAAATAAATATATAAAATTTTATATTTTAGTGTATTGGTTAGTAGTAAGTCTTGCTTAAGACGATTACTCTCGATCTTAAGTTTAAGGCAAGTCAAATACTATCATACTAGTTTTTAACCCGTGCATTGCACGGGTGGTAATAGATCGTATTATTAAAAGTAAAAATTTACTTATTTTTGGATTTAGTAAACTACTAAATTTTAGAAAAAAACAACTTTTGTCTATTCATACACTTTATGTTGCTTAATTTTATTCGAAGTATTCTTTCTTCGACTTTTTAACTTATGAAAGGTGAAATGTGAAAAGTGGATATTAAAATAATTATAGACTTCATAACCTAGATATTTTCGAAATATACATGTAATTTAATTTATTGGTGTACATTTTTTTTATCATATTAACTCTTATATTTCTTTTTTAAATTCTTTACCTTATCTCAAATTTCCTCTCCCACCCATTATGGCAAGGACGCTAAAAGCAACGCAACATTCACCATCACTGATCTTCTACCTCAGCATCCATTAGCAGACCCTCCACCGCAGCGCCATGGTTACAGCACCCAACAACTTGAACCACAACCTGCCTGTTAACCCCTATTATATTTGAGAAGCCCTCTCACAACTAATCACCACCACAACCACCCTGCAATCCGTATCATACGTCCTCCAACTACCCTACCCCCCTCCTGCCTCCACCATCCCATACACCCCCTACCGCACCTCCAAAATAACCACAATCCATGCATTGGTTATTTTCGAAACTACATTATAAATATGAATTAAGTAATACTCTTTTAAATCAACCTCCAAAATATGATTTTTTTGTCAAGAATTTATTAATACACGATGCCCATTCATAGTTTCTAAGACATGGAGTAATTTATACTTTTTATAACGATACATTAAAATACAACTTCAATCATATAACACATCGTCGTTAGTTACAGTTGTAGCTATCCAATTTTTTGTTTACTTCACATAAAAAAGACCGCACAAATATTGATAATAATATGCTAACACCGGTGTTGGGTGTTGGTTTTTCTTTACTTAGGTGTTGTATTGAAGATGATACAAATATTGATAATAATATGAAGGCTCCTATTTATTATACATGGTTATAACATACAATATATAACGTATACAAAATCAACGTCATTTTACGCATTTCATTTCTTCACTTGGGTGTTGGTCTTTCTTTCATTATTTCCTTTGTCACTTTGTGCTCTATGCTTCAGTTTTCGTAGCTGAAAATTCATAATAGTTTGATCATATACAACTTATAAGTTATAATGTTGTATGGAAACATGTTGACTAAAAAAATAGTAAATTTGACTAACTTGCAATTTGTCCATGTTAGAAAAACTAAATGACGGCTAGGAATCACATAATTGAGCTGGATTTTCCCTATCAATTATTGGCTAATTGGAAAAAGGAAACCTCGCCCTCTTCGTCTCGTAATCACAATTCCTTATCAACCTCGCCAACATCGCCAATGTGATCCTGCATGTGTCTTGTTTTTTATTTCTCTGGATATCAATCTTGTCACGTCTTCCCCTTTGAGCCATATTTTCACAAATAAGAAGACAAATCTAACATGGTTAACCCCCAACGGATCACTTCAAATAAATGGTTAGCTGTATTCACTATTCACTCACCTTCGTTTGAGCAACATCATATTTCATTGTCATCTCCCACACTTGTTTTACACTCCGGAAACATACGATTACAACTCTCTTTAGCTAAAATAACGAAAAATAAGTACTTTATACGTAACATGAATTATAGAGTAAATGAGACAATTCATATTGATAAAAAATAAAGAAAAACCAAACATTCGCGTATTATAAATAAATGAACTTTCTTTGTACCTAATAAAACTAAGGATAAATTACAAATAACCACCACGTATTTGCGTATTTTTACAAATAACCATCACGTATTTATGTTTTTACAAATAACCCCCAGATTTTCATGTATACTCCCCAATCACCACCATATATTTGAAACCGAGACTCGTTTTTCATATTTCCGACTCGTTAATGAAAAAATTACACGAAATACCTAAATTACCCCCCACTTACTTACCTTCACTGACTTTACAATATCTAACCTATATTCAATCTCGTTTTCCCCAATTCCCCAAATCAATTTATAGTTTCAAACCCAAAATCCCCCAAAGTTGATTTAATTCAATCGACCATGATTCGGTCGACCATGATTTTTGTTGTTGTATGGTAAGGAGTGAAGATAACTTTGGATTCAGTACGTGCGATTTCAGGCTATTTAGATTCATTTGTGATTGAAGAATCGCTTGTTTCAGTAATTAGTATGAGTATATGCTTGGGTTGACTGCTATTGTTGGTATTGGGGGTTGCTCTTTGGCTATGATAACAAGAAAATTTAACATTTGCTACTGATTTGATGGCACATTCAAGAAAGAGAAGACAAGAAAAATCAAGCTAATTAACAAGGCTTTATAGCATAATTAATTGTCGATTGAATTGGCTGGGGTAAATATTGTCGATTGAATTAGACCAAATTGATTTGGGGGATTTTAGGTTTGAAAGTATGAATTTTGATTTGGGGGGATCGGGGAAAACGAGATTGAATATGTTAGTTTTTGTTAAAGTCACTGAAGGTAAGCAAGTGGGGGTAATACAGGTATTCCGTGTAAATTTTTCATTAACGAGTTGGAAATATGAAAAACTAATCTCGATTCAAATATACGGTGGTGATTGGGGAGTATACGTGAAAGTCTGGGGGTTATTTGTAAAAACAGAAATACATGGTGGTTATTTGTAAAAATATGTAAATATGTGGTGGTTATTTGTAATTTTTCCTATTAACTCACAATGTGAAAATGTCGTACACAATACTTATTGTCTACATAAACCAAAATTCAATTAACAATATTCCATTGTAACGTCATTAGAGGACAAACTAAAACCAATACTTACCACGAATGATGACTTGAAGGTATCTCTAATCACATGTCCTGATTCGGCATTCAATTAAATGCAAAGTAAAGCGAATTAAGTATAGTATGTAAGAATTATTATTTAATTCTCTATTATGTGGACCTAATTACTGATATTAGTCGCCTTAATTAAATAATGGTTAAATATATTATTTCGGGTTTTTAATTGGAGTACTAGTTTAAGTGGATTACGGTTAATGTTTACAGGCCATTAACATACAGGCCCACTTATTCTATTAAGCCCCTCCTGCCACCTCTCTCTATAAGCACACATGTTTGTGCTTTAACCTAATTCGTTCATATTAAGAAACACACATTAAGAAAGTGAATTAGAGAATAAGGAAGGCAGGAGAAGGCAAAACAATAAGGGTTCTTCTTTTATCTTTCTAAAGTGATTTTATTATCAGATCTAATGGCTAAATCACGTAAGTACCTTTCAGTAATTATTGCTTTAAACAAGATCCTATAATTTATGTTTACATGTGGTATCAGAGCAGGATTGTGATTATAGTTATAATTCTGATATGCTTTGATTATGTTTTATGAATGAATTTAATGCTTTAATCATGATGTTATAATATTCATTCATAATTGATTGTATACCCTTATGATTGATATCGTATCCTTATATCATGATCGTTTCTGCTGCCCTAATCGAATTATTTCGTTCTGTATGATTTATGATGATGTTTTGCACTGCCCTAATTCGATTTGTATGGTTTATTATGATTATTGTTACGTATGAATGTCGTATGATATATACCATACTCGATCGAGATGGTTTATTAATAATGTTGCTCGATCGAGCTAAGGTTTTACTCGATCGAGCCTTATGTTTTTTGATTCTGCTCGATCGAGCTAAGGTTTTACTCGATCGAGCCTTATGTTTTTGATTTTGCTCGATCGAGCTATTGTTTTACTCGATCGAGTCTTATGTTTTTTTTGATTCTATTCGATCGAGCTAAGGTTTTACTCGATTGAGCCTTATGTTTTTAATTCTGCTCGATCAAGCTAATGTTTCACTCGATCGAGCCCTTATGTTTTTGATTTTGCTCGATCGAGCTATTGTTTACTCGGTCGAGTAACACTGTCCTTCTTTGCCCTCGATCGAGCTAGTGATGTACTTGATCGAGGGGTCTTGTTTTGCCTTGTTCTCGATCGAGCTAAAGTTTTTCTCGATCGAGATGCTTTTGTTTATTTTCTACTCGATCGAGCTGATGTCTTACTCGGTCGAGGTCTGCCCGTGTTGGTTCGACGCTTAATGTTTGTTTTCATTGTATGCTCGTATAATATTATGTTATTATGCTTAAAGGAAACCTTTGCATTATGACGAGTTGAAATTCACCACAGTGATTTCATCTCGTACGCGATCAGATCTCATAATGTAATTGGGCATTCACATTATGTTGATGTTCACCACAGTGGACTCAAATTATGAAGTGAATATCCGACTAAACATACATTCTTATTGAAGATTAATTATATCTTATGTATCGATTAAAGGAGACCTTCGCATTATGACGAGTTAAAATTCACCACAGTGATTTCATCTCGTACGCGATCAGATCTCATTATGTAATTGGGCATTCACATTATGTTGATGTTCACCACAGTGGACTCAAATTATGCAGTGAATATCCGACTAAGCATACATTCTTATTGAAGATTAAATATATCTTATGTATCGATTAAAGGAGACCTTCACATTATGACAAGTTGAAATTCACCACAGTGATTTCATCTCGTACGCGATCAAATCTCATAATGTAATTAAATTGGGCATTAACATTATGTTGATGTTCACCACAGTGGACTCAAATTATGCAGTGAATATCCGACTAAGCATCTAATGAGGTGAAATAACTTGTATTAAGGTTTTACCCACAGATAACCTGACACTAAAGTGAAACACTCATTAAAGAGAGTATACTTGATTATGTAATTAAGCATGCGTAGGTTGTCCACAGATACTGCACTTACTTAATGAATGTTTATGAGTTACTCATTTAAGTCTCAAGTCTTAGTCATAATTGCTATTGTGTGATAAACTCAAAGCCTAATGTTCTGAGCATTGTTCATAATGCAGTACCGTTGCAAAGCTCTCTCAATAACTTGACTGTCTTAGCTTAAAGTTCTTACGACTTACCACTGCACCAAACTTTAAGTCCTCCATTTCGGAGACAGGCTGTACTACAGCCAGTAAGTACATGGAAATCATTAAGGAACGCTTTCAGACTACCGATAAAGCGGTAGCTGGAAGGCTTATGTCTGAACTTACCACTGCTAAGTATAATGAGAATGTTACCACCATGCAGCAACATGTGTTGCACATGACGAATCTGGCAGCTAAGTTGGGAAAACTGGGCATGAAATTTGAGGATATGTTCCTCGCCCAGTTTATAATCAACTCTCTCTCAGAGAAGTTTGATGCTTTTCACCTTCATTACAACACCGTTAAAGAAATTTGGAGTGTTAATGAATTAACCAATAAACTGGTTCAGGAAGCAGCAAGAATCAAACAGAAAGATGAGGCTGATGCCTCAAGTAAGAATGGTGGTTTACCCCAGGCACATCATGTGCATCATGTAAGCGGGAAATCTAAAGGTAAGTTTAGAAACAGAAAGGGCATTAAGTCAAGCCCTTCTGATAAACCGTATGCATCTGGCATAAAGAAGGAAATTAAGAAGCAGGAAAGTTGCTCTTTCCTGGGCACTTTCAGCAAGACTGCATAAAGCGTAAGAATTGGTTCGAAAAGAAGGGTAAGCCTTTGGCTTTAGTATGTTTCGAATCAAATTATGCTGAAATTCCTTCTAATACATGGTGGCTAGATACGGGCTCTAATGAAAGTTCCTCTTTCTTGTGACATAAACGTTTGGCCCATATTTCAAGAGAAATAATAAACATATTGGTTAAAAACAATATATTACCTTCTCTTGATTTTACGGATTTTGGGACGTGTGTGGAATGCATTAAAGGCAAGCAAACCAAACACACCAAGAAAGGGTCCACAAGAAGCACTGCTTTATTGGAAATTATTCATACAGACATTTGTGGTCCATTTGATGTTCTCTCCATGAGCAAAGAGAAATATTTCATCACCTTCATCGATGATTATTCACGTTATTGTTTTCTTTACCTTTTGCATGAAAAGTCTCAATCAGTAAACGCTTTAAGGGTTTACATTAAGGAAATGGAAAGGCAATTGGGAAAAAAAGTGAAATTCGTAAGGTCAGATAGAGGTGGTGAATATTATGGCAAATATGATGAATCAGGACAACATCCTGGTCCCTTTGCAAAACTCCTTGAAAGTTTGGGTATTGTCCCTCAGTACACAAATCCTGGTTCTCCATGGATGAATGGTGTAGCTGAGAGGCGTAATCGAACCCTATTAGAGGTTGTGAGGACAATGATGAGTAATACCAACTTACCCATAAAGTTGTGGATGCATGCCCTTATGACGGCTGTGTATGTTGGAAACCGGGTTCCCAGTAAGGCAGTTTCAAAGACAACATTTGAACTGTGGAAATGGTGAAAACCGAGTCTCCAACATTTGCATGTATGGGGATGCCCAGCAGAGGCACGCATTTATAATGCACAAGAAAAGAAACTCGATCAAAGAACCATTAGTGGGTTCTTTATCGGCTATCCAGAAAAGTCTAAAGGGTATAGGTTTTACTGTCTTACACACAAAACAAGAATTGAGGAAACCGGAAATGCCAAATTCCTTAAGAATGACGAAGTTAGTGAGAGTGATCAGGTAAGGGATGTCATAGTCAATGAAGTTAGGGTGGCAATTCCAGCTTCTTTGCCCCCAATTTGAATTGATGAAGTTCCACATAATGATAATGTTGACCCAGTCAATATTGTGGAACCTAACGTTGATGACCCTCTACTCCCGAATGATAACATTGCCACTGAAGTTGTTGATACAACCCCTGAAATAGTATTAAGAAGGTCCACAAGACCTAGAAAGCCAACTACTTCAGACGATTATGTATATCTACAACAATGTGAATTTGACATTAGTATTGATAATGATCCGGTTACGCTTTCACAAGCTATGAATTGTAATGATTCCGATAAATGGATTAATGCCATGAAAGAAGAGATGGAGTCTATGGCTAAGAATGAGGTCTGGGAGTTGGTCAATTTACCAGTAGGTCATAAGGCCGTCAGCTGCAAGAGGGTCTTTAAGACCAAGCGCGACTCCTCGGGTAATATTGAACGACATAAAGCCAGACTAGTAGTCAAAGGCTTTAATCAGAAAGAAGGCATTGATTATAATGAAACCTTCTCTCCAGTTTCTAAGAAGGATTCATTACGGATCATTTTAGCTTTTGTAGCTCATTTTGATTTAGAGCCACATCAAATGGATGTGAAAACGGCATTCTTGAATGGGAGTTTGGAAGAAGAAGTCTACATGGCTCAGCCTGAAGGCTTCATTATTGATGGCAAAGAGGACAAAGTCTGTATATTAAAGAAGTCCATTTATGGACTTAAGCAAGCTTCTCGACAATGGTATATTAAGTTCCATAATACCATTACCTCCTTTGGGTTTCAAGAAAACACTGTTGATCAGTGTATATACCTAAAGATCAGTGGGAGTAAGTTTGCATTTTGGTCTTATATGTCGATGACATACTTATTGCAAGCAGTGATTTGGGACCATTACGTCAAACTAAAGATTTCCTATCAAGCAACTTTGAGATGAAAGATATGGGAGAGGCGTCCTATGTGATCGGGGTGGAAATATCTCGAGACAGATCACAAAGGACATTAGGGTTGTCTCAGAAAGCCTATATCAGTAAAGTTTTAGAAAGATTTAACATGGTAAAATGTAATCCCAATGATGTTCCTATTCAGAAAGGGGATAAGTTCAGCTTAAGTATGTGTCCTAAGACTGAGCTAGAACGAAATACCATGAAAAACTTTCCTTATGCATCTCTGGTTGGAAGCTTAATGTATGCGCAGGTCTGTACAAGACCTGACATAAGTTTTGCAGTAGGTATGTTGGGTCGATATCAGTCCAATCCTGAAATGGGTTATTGGATATGCTGACTCAGATTTTGGTGGATGCGTGAACTCAAGGAAAAGCACTTTTGGTTATGTGTTTGTTTTAGCTGGGGGAGCAATCTCCTGGAAAAGTGCTAAACAAACAATTATTGTCTCATCCACTATGAAAGTTGAATTTGTAGCGTGCTTTGAGGCTACTATTCAAGCTTTATGGTTGCGGAATTTTCTCTCAGGGCTTAGCATTATGCATTCTGTTGCAAGGCCGTTGAGAATTTATTGTGATAATACCGCAACTGTTTTCTCTTCGAAGAATGACAAGTATTCTAAAGTAATAAAGCACATGGAAGTGAAATACTTGTCAGTTAAGGAGGAAGTTCGGAAAACACTGTGTCAATTGAGCACATTATGACTAGTACTAATATAGCAGATCCTTTAACTAAGGGATTACCTCCAAAGACATTTTGAAGCATGCTATTATGTGTCTGGAGGATAATCATTAAGGCTTTTCGTTTATGTTTGGATCATGCTAGTGCTTTGTAATTATGACACTTATGTTTTGATTAATCAACTTATGTTTTATTGTGATGATGATTTCCGAACGATTTTCTGTATCGTATTATTGTTATTGTATACATTATTGTTGCACGATTAACAGAATTAGTCTTTTTCCTCAAGGACATTATTTGGGGATTATGTTTGCTCCTTGTACAGACTGATTATTCTAAGTGATTGGTCCGTAGTACATGGAAGGACCACTTCTCTTTTATAGTAGTGTCTCCGCCATGACTCAACCAGTTGTTCAGGGATGATCAGGGTAATTAAGATAAACCCATTATGTGTTCATTTAACCGTCTACGCGCCTTATGTTATAATTAAACGTGACATTATGTTTTAATCAGTAATATGGTCCAAGTGGGAGAATGTAAGAATTATTATTTAATTCTCTATTATGTGGACCTAATTACTGATATTAGTCACCTTAATTAAATAATGGTTAAATATATTGTTTCGGGTTTTTAATAGGAGTACTAGTTTAAGTGGATTACGGTTAATGTTTACATGCCATTAACATACAGGCCCACTTATTCTATTAAGCCCCTCCTGCCACCTCTTTATATAAGCACACCTGTTTGTGCTTTAACCTAATTCATTCATATTAAGAAACACACATTAAGAAAGTGAATTAGAGAATAAGGAAGGCAGGAGAAGGCAAAGCAATAAGGGTTCTTCTTTTATCTTTCTCAAGTGATTTTATTATCAGATCTAATGGCTAAATCACGTAAGTACCTTTCAGTAATTATTGCTTTAATCAAGATCCTATAATTTATGTTTACATAGTATACCACGAAACGGATCTCAATATAAGAATATGACAATAATAATACTACAAAGTACTTGAAAATGTAATAATAAGTTGAACTATTTACCAGATTTTCATCATCCAAGCAACCATTTTGCTTCCTTAATATGGAGTAATTATTGAATAAACTTACTCATCTTTTATACTGGAGTCCCGCCTCTAAATCAATTGTCCTACTTTTTGCGAGTAATTCTTAGATAAGATGATGGATGTAACAAAAGAGAATAAAAAAGGAAGATACTCGAACTTATATGTAGAAACTACTGTAAAAAGAAATTCAAGGTGGTCAATTACGCAAAACACAAACATACTTGTAATCTTGAGATTTTTGAACCATGCTTTTAATCTTATTGCTTCTGGTCCCTACACTAAAAAAAAAAACACAGACATAAAATATACGTAGAGAATAAGAAATCATTATATACATAGAGAATATGGAATCAACAAAGAAATTATGAAATTGATGCTAATTATTTGTACTAAAAATCTAGGGTACCGATCCTTTTAACATTCACATTGAGTATTTTATATATTCATTTGTTTTCCGTAAACAATCAAATAAGTAAGTAAACTGTGAATTTTTTTTCATATGTTTTTCTGGAATTAATCATTAACATTCCTAAAACCCGATATCAAAAAAATAATATAAAATAGTATCGGATAAAATTATTTCCTATACTCACTCATGTTAATTTAGGCAAAGATATTTTATAATAATAATTATTATAATCTCACCGAAAAATGAATGCAGTTGGTTAATTGCGGGATAAATCACTACAAAAAAAAATCTGAATAGCGACGGAAAATTCCGTCGCAAATACCCTTAAATCCGTCGCTAAAAGGCATTTGCGACGGAATTTCCGTCACAAGCACTCCGTCGCAAATTTTCGTCGCAAATGCTAGATTCTGCGACGGAAATTCCGTCGCAAAAATTTGCGACGGAATTTCCGTCGCAAATTCCGTCGCAAAACACTATTCATAAAAAAAATTTTTTTTTTTTTTTTTATTTTTCATTTTATCTTTTCGCGCGTGAATTTATCTCGCGCGATTTTTTTAACCGCATGTTTTTCCGCTTCAATTCATAAGTCACATATTCAATGTAAGAAGTGAACGATTCTATATAAACATAAGAAATGTGCTGTTTTTTTCCGATGTGGGATGGATTTGCGACGGAATTTCCGTCGCAAATCCATTAATCCGTCGCAAATATATTTTCCCGCGCGAACGAAAAATTCCGCGCTAAAAAACATTATTTGCGACGGAATTTCCGTCGCAAAATCCGTCGCAAACACTATTCACAAAAAAAAAAAATTTTTTTTTTTTTTTTTATTTCATTTTATCATTTTGCGGGTAAATTTATCTTGCGACGGAATTTCCGTCGCAAAATCCGTCGCAAAATGATGTATTGCGACGGAATGCAATCCGTCGCAAAACATCCGTCGCAAAACATCAAAAATTCCGTCGCAAAGTCAATTTTGCGACGGATTTGAATTCCGTCGCAACAAATCCGTCGCAAAATGCCTTTTTTGTTGTAGTGAATTTCCGAGTAAATGAAGAGAGATTTAGGCAAGTATATTTACTAACCTTAATTAGACCAGGTCAACAATAGATTTTTGATTCTTTTGATTGCAGAAAAAACAGACCACACCTCCAAATAATTGCCTTTCTTAAGTCAATATATAAATATTGATATTTACAATTTTAATTTTCAAAGATATGATTTGGTTATTTATTTTTATATGGCTTGACACGTGGCACTCAATTAATTGTTTGACATGTGGCACTCAATTATGCAAATGGCTTCAGCTTTAATATTATACTAGGTGGAATACTCGTGCTACGCACGGGACTTTTGGTATTTATCTCCAATTAAACTATGATATACCCTAATAAAAATAATAATAATAATAAACAATAATATCCATGGAATGTTTACGATCATAAATAAAAATTATGGCGAGATAACATCCATGAATTGTTTACTATGATAAAGCTTCTAGCAGCTTGTTTCATTGAAGACGAGTAATATCGGTCACAAGTTGAAGACGGATAGTGCTCTTCTCACAATATGCAAGTGGAGAGGGTAATGGATTCTCGCACTTGCCCTCTCACTAACTGATAAACTAAGTAAATTAACAACATATAAGCATTAAGCAATACGTCAATGTTATTACCTCTTAACTATAAAATGGTTTAAATAGCTATAAAGCTTTTAAACTAAATGGTATTTTTCCTGTTCGCTTTGATTTCGTATTATGCATCAACAATTACATGTTTTTAAATAAACCACAACAACCAGAAAGTTCAGCTGATGGTTGAAATTTCAAGATCGATTTTATACACTAAGCCGCTCGCACAAATGTTCTTTGGCTTAAAGAGTAATTGTAGCGACATAACTCCCCATACATGTTATCAATATTTTACTTGAGAAGTGAGGGGTAGTAAGATTTGAATACGTGATATTTTTGGTCTTACCTATTAATGGTTGGAGTCCAAATATTGGTTTATACTCAAACTACATGTACGGCTTCGTTAGTCGTTACTTGATTATAGGGGTGTACAACGTAAATCCATCCCGGGTAGCCATAACACAAAACCCGACTTTCCCAACGGGCCGGGTTAGTGCTCAAATTTCTTTAGCTCGTCCCGAGCTCAACGCTAAAACAAATAAAACACAAAGGCCCTTCCTGGCTCGGTCTAGCCTGGTACTCTTGGGTTGGGCTCGAAGTGGAAGAAGCTAGCTGGCCAGTCCGGTCTGATGTTCACACCGTGTCTGCGATGCAATCTTTCAGCCAAGCCTGCTCCCTATCCCGGCTTACTGCACAACCCTAACTTTCAACGGGTTATTATAACCACTCTTATTTATTATTCTAGAACGATTGCTTAATTTCCCTCCCATCTCCTTTACTTTTCCCCCGTTTTGTTTGAATGTTTACCACTCTCATTATTAACTCTTTGCTTTGTCTAATTAACCAGGGTGTAGTTTATTAGAACTACGAATTTCACTCTACTAATTTGTGTTTCACGTAGTGTGATTTTTAACTATTAATGTTAGTGTCTACACCCTCTCCAATATACATGGTTTGGTTTTCTCATAATAAAACATAGTGGGGTAACAATAATATGTTAGTATTATGTATCATATCCAAAGTAAGGATTAAAATATAAGCCCCCCTGATTTATAGTTTTTCGTGTTACATACCTATTAATTTCATATTAATTTGCATTTTACTTCGAATGTAAGATGGTGTTCGGTTAACCTTCTGGCCAGATTGTGTGTCGAGAGACATTACACCCTTTGTTTTCTTTGACTTAATTAATTGAGTTAGTATTAGTTATAATGCGCGAGAATTGTATAAACATTTTATGTTAAAAAATGACTATTTATATATTATAGAAAAATAATCATTTTATAATGATTAAAAGTGATTACTGAAACTGTAATGCATTTATAGTCTATTGTCATTTCATATAGTCCATTGTAGCTTCCATATGTCCATTGTATCTTTCATTGTTGCATTCTCAATGAAAGCTTTGGAATTATCTCTCTTTGTACTATAAATTGACTACCCATGAATAATAAAACACACAAGCAATTATAATCAAATCATAGTCTTCTCTAAATTACGACAGGCTACGTTTAACTATAAATCTAATATCTAATATATATAACATCTAATATTTCACGTATTGTTTTATTATAATTTGATAAACGTATGACTTGAATATTATTATTTCTGAATATTGAATCTGATTATTCTGTTTACATATTTGCCATGTTTCTCCTATTTATACAATATATGGAATGGAGAAAATAAAGGGGATTGATTTTGTCTATAAGCTAAGTTAGACAAGGATCATTTGGGTATGATTCTTGTACCCAAGCAACGGCTCTTTTGAGCCTTGATTTCCTAGTCTTTCTAACGGCACATTGTTGCCAAATAGAAGAGGATTCTATTACCCCCCCTCAAGTTGGAGCGTGTAAGTTTGAAACGCCCAACTTGGAAAGTAACTCGTCGAAAGATGGGCGTCCAAGCGCCTTGGTAAAAATGTCGGCAAACTGACTCTTGGTAGGAACATATGGGGTAGCAATAACTCCATTTAAAATTTCGTCACGAATGAAGTGACAGTCGATCTCGATGTGTTTGGTCCGTTCGTGAAAGACGGGATTCTTGGCAATATGGATGGCGGATTGATTATCGCAATGTAGATGTATAGGGGCCGTGTGATATATACCGAGGGATTCTAGGAGCCCTTTTAACCATTTGATCTCGCATGTGGCTTGTGCCATGGAACGATATTCGGCCTCGGAGGATGATCGGGAGACTATGTTTTGTTTCTTTGTCTTCCATGAAATAGGAGAGGACCCTAGGTTGACGATGTAAGCCGAGACAGAACGACGGCTTATGGGGCAACTGTCATAATCAGAGTCGCAGTAAGCTTGTAGGCGGAGGTTGTTCTCGGATCGGAGTAGAATACCTTGTCCCGGAGATTTCTTTAGGTATCGGACAACTTGCAAGGCTGCGTCCCAGTGATCTTTTCGAGGTGCATTCATAAATTGGGCCAAGATGTGGACCGAGTAGATGAGTTCCGGCCTTGTTATCGAAAGATAAACTAATCGCCCAACGAGTCTTCGGTAGGGTTGTGGGTCATGTAGAGGCAGAGTTGTGGATAAAGCAAGTTGGTGATTGGACTCCATTGGAAAGTTTGCGGGTTTTGAGCCGAGAAGCCCAGTTTCGGTTAGAATGTCGAGCGCATATTTTCTTTGGGAGACGAAGATCCTAGTGTTGTTGCGAGCAATCTCTAGCCCAAGGAAGTATTTGAGTGTACCAAGGTCCTTCATGTGGAAGCACTTGGTTAAGTAATGCTTGAATTCGGTAATTTTTGTATCCATGTTCCCACAAATAACCAAGTCATCAACGCAGACAAGGACATGTATTTCGGCTTCTTGGTTGGTGTAGGAGAAAAGGGAGTGATCATACGGGTTTTGTTTAAAATCGTATGTAAGTAGTGCGGAAGCGAGTTTGGCATACCAGCATCTAGGGGCTTGGCGGAGACCATATAGGGATTTTTGAAGTTTGCAAACTTTCCCGTCTGGAATATTATGAGGTCCCGGTGGAGGTCGCATGTATACTTCTTCGTGAAGGTCACCATGTAAGAATGCGTTGTGAACGTCCATTTGATGGAGAGACCAGTTCTTTGCGGCGGCTATAGCTAGGAGGGTACGAACGGTCACAAGTTTCACCGTGGGAGCGAAAGTTTCATTGTAGTCAATACCCTCGACTTGACAGTTTCCCATGACAACTAGTCGAGCTTTGTGTCGTTCGATGGTGCCGTTGGCGTTGTATTTTATCTTATAAACCCATTTGGACCCAATCGCCTTTTTGTTGGGGGGAAGGTCTTCCACGGTCCATGTGTTATTTCTTTCGAGTGCAGCTAGTTCAAGTTGCATGGCGTCTGTCCATTCGGGTACCTGCACGGCTTCTTTAAAAGAACTAGGCTCGTAATTGGTGGTCACGGCCGATAGAAAAATTTTATGATTAGACGAAAATTTATCGTAGCTAATATAGTTAGAAATCGGAAATTTAGTACCTGAGGATGATGACGATGCGGAGAGCACGTGAGTTGATGGGTGGACGGGTGGCCGGACAAAATCTTTTAAATTGGAGTTCGGAATTTTCACGCGCTGACCACGGCCCATCTTACTTTCTGTTGGTGCTGGATCACGATTGGGCTGGTCAGGGCCTTGTGGAGGCTGTGTCTCGGCCCCTTGGTGAGGGGCTTCATTGAGAGCAGGCCCATGTGAAGGGGGTGTGGTAGGTGAGCCCATTGTGGGAGTGTGTTGGGTCTAATCAGGTTGTGGAGGGCGTTGGGCCTCATTTAGACCAGAGGTGGTCTTGTGGGCTATGTCCAAAGATGAGGAAATCAGAATGGCCTCATCAATAGGAGTGAGGGTGTCTTTTAAAAAAGAGTAGACTGTTGGGTCGTGTTCTTGAAGACCCATAGTTGCATATGGAAATTCATTTTCGACAAAGACCACATCGCGGGATTCAAAGTAAGATCCGGTGTCTAGATTATAGAGACGCCATCCCTTCTTACCAAAAGGATATCCGATAAATACACATTTTTGACTACGGGGGGCGAATTTGTCTTTGTCACGGTTTAAAGTTTTCGCGTAACTAAGGCAACCAAAAACACGAATATTCTCCATAGGAGGGGGTTTGTTAAAAAGCATTTCGTATGGGGTCTTGCCTTGAAGAAGAGGAGTGGGAGTCCGATTTATTAAATGAACCGCACTCATCACACACTCACCCCAAAAAAATATTGGTAAACTAGCTTGAAATAGAAGAGCACGGGCCACATTTAAAATGTGTCGATGTTTTCGTTCGACCCGGCCATTTTGTTGAGGAGTCCCAACATTGGAGGTTTGAAATAAAATTCCATTAGTGTTAAAAAAAGAAAGTAAAGAAGTGAATTCCCGCCCATTATCGCTACGCAAAACTTTGATTTTCTTATTAAATTGACGGTCTACCATTGCAAAGAAATTTAATAAAGTTTGTTTTGCATCACCTTTATTGCGTAAAAGATAAACCCATGTAGAGCGAGAAAAATCGTCAACAATTGTAAGAAAGTATTGGGAGCCACATGATCCATTTGGAGAATATTGCCCCCATAAATCGCAATGAATAAGATCAAAAATAGAAGTAGCATTATTTGAGCTTAAAGAAAAATGTTCGCGCGTTTGTTTTGCGCGTAAGCAAATCTCACAAGTCCGAGAAGTAAAATTATTAGAGTGTGTTTTGATAAATGGTAAAAAACGAAACACATGGGAGGATGGGTGTCCCAACCGTCTATGCCAAAGCTCGGAGGAATTGAGTGACCCCACGGCATTGGCTTGAACTGTGTCACCACGCACACCCGTCAAGTAGTATAACCCCTCACGTTGTTCACCCGCACCAATCAGCATCTTCGAGGAACGGTCCTGTATTAAACATAATTGGCGTGAGAATTGTATCGTGAGAGATGTGTCTAACAATAAACTGGAAACGGATATAAGGTGACATGTTAACTTTTCAGCATATAATACATCTTTTAAAATGAGACGGTTTGATAAGACAATGTCGCCACATTGAGTGGCATATGCGGAGTCACCATTGGGTAGCCCGACGGATAGCGGTCTAATGGAGCGAATATTACAAAAATGTAACAATGAACCTGACATGTGATGTGAGGCTCCGGTGTCGATAATCCAAGACGGTAAATTAGGTTTAGAAATATTACCATGAGCAGGTGGAGCGAAGGTAGCCTGTTGCGCCTGCAATATTTTGGACAGTTCTTCAAGTTGGGTGTGACTCAAGGAATTAAGGTCGATTTTGTCCAACACGGAAGCATTAACAGACGGGCCAGAAGAAACAGAGGCATGCCCTGTGTTAGTCGACTGTCCCGCGGCCATGTGGGCCCGAGGAGGAGCAGGAAGAATGCCAGGCTTTGAACGGTCAGCAGGGGCTTTATTACGCCCTTCATAGGTGATAATTATATTATTCGGGTCGGAGTCATCAACATAGATACGATCACGAGGCCTATCGCCCCACCATTCGGGGAATTTACCCGTGACACGGTAACAAACCTTATAGAGATGGCCAGGTCTTTTACACGTGATACAGTAAGGTCGAGTTGAGTCAGGGGGACTTTTGCTAGTACGGGTATCACGACTCCCACCAGAATGGCGAGGAGCCTGATAAGAGGCACGAGCAGCATGAGCCATGATATCGGGGTTCGAATTTGTGGAAAGCAGAGACATAGAGCGAAGACTCTCATCTTGTAATAGACGATTATAAATTAAATTAAGATTGGGTAAAGGATTGATACCGAGAATTTGTGATCGAATATTATCAAACTTGGCGTCAAGGCCAATCAGAAAGTCCCTGGTGCGTCGTTTTTCTCGCCGTGCGTCCATCAGCGTGACCCAATCGCAGGCACAGGGAGCACAAGAGCATTGTGGCAGGGGATCAAGAGTCATGATGTCGTCCCAGAGCTTTACCATTCGGCCGTAGTAGGACATGAGGGACTCGGTGGGCCCTTGACGGCAAGTAACGAGTTCTGCTTGGAGTTGATAGATGCGAGGATCGTTCCCCTGGCAGAAGCGATTCTTGATGTCTTGCCAGAGGAGTTTGGCTTCGGGACGAGAGGTAATTTGATTGCGAAGAGTTGGTTCAATTGAATTAAAGATCCAGGCGGTAACTAGTGCATTGGTAGAGCGCCATTGTTTGAACGTGGCGGCAGATTCAGCGGGTTTCGGAACGGACCCGTCAATGAAACCGTCTTTTCCTTTGGCCAAAATAGCCAAGAGAAAGGATCGGGACCATTCATCATAATTAGAACCATTGAAGAGAACCTGAGTAATATTGGTACTCGGATTCTCGACTTGTATAACAGAGTAATTTTGATTAGGAGCAGTTTGAGTAGGAGCAGCGACGGCGGTGACGGTTTCGCCTGTCATGGCTGCAAAAGGATCAAATTTGTATCGAAAGAAGAAGGCAGAGGCAGAGTAGAGAAACCTAACCTGATACCATATTATAATTTGATAAACATATGACTTGAATATTATTATTTCTGAATATATTGATTCTGATTATTGTGTGAACATATTTTCCATGTTTCTCCTATTTATACAATATATGGAATGGAGAAAATAAAGGGGATTGATTTTGTCTATAAGCTAAGTTAGGCAAGGATCATTTGGGTATGATTCTTGTACCCAAGCAACGGCTCTTTTGAGCCTTGATTTCCTAGTCTTTCTAACGGCACATTGTTGCCAAAT
>JAIUZE010002565.1:0-22741 GCA_022085475.1 Heliosperma pusillum | reverse complement strand
TTACAGTTCACAGTTAAGAACCTCCAACTTTAATACACATTATAAAAAAATCCCATGGTCAGAAGATTAGACTATCGTACCGAAGTGTTCCTTATTAATTTAACTCATTACTACATCCAGTCTATGAATTCAATACATTTGTTTGTACAAGAATAGTAGAAGATGAAAACTGTATGAGATGAAAACTCTCATGAAAAGAAGAAATCGATATGACGGAACACGATAGTTGGTACCTTCAATTTTGACTAAAATATGTAAAATGTAGGTATATTTGAACAAAAAAACTACAGATACCATATTTGCAGATAGTCATAGTCTACATGTTAGTACCTCTCGACAAAAAAATCTAACCGTAGTAAAAGATGTAGTGAATTCATTAGAACCACCAAGATGAAGGGGAATTGATCTTAATGGAAGGAGTAGGAATGTAGGATATTATATAGTTATTGGAGGTACTATAAATATATTCAGTACACAGGAATGAATACTGTTCTTGACTCGGAAAAACCGTACAAATACTTATCCTTTATGATCCTCAAAATTTTAGAAAGATGAAACTAGTACTTAAAACAAATGATAATCAACAAAATGACAGTATCTCACTATCTTGAGTTGAAAAGTTACCTTCAAATTGTATAGACCATCACCAGCCCTAATTGAAATCCTACGAGGAGTATAGGTCTTGTCAGGCTCCTTAATAACGTAGAGAACAATAAGCTGAAACCAAAGTAGTTATACGGGATGCTGAGCGGCAGCCCTGCAAATCCAAACAATAAAACAAAATATACAACACAAAACATGATAATTCAGTACCTGCAAGTTTACTTTCTTCTGGAACTGAATGTTTATCGAATGAGGGCTTGCTCCATTAGACCTGAAATAAGAAACAAAATCCATATTAATAAAACTTGGCGTGTATTAAATGAATGTTGTTGATAAAACGGAGTTGGTGTTATAAAAATGACAAGTGAAGTAACTGCCAATATGTCTCCAAATTGTCGTCTCGGATGCACTGAACCCCATAACCAGGCTTGCTGGAACTTGCACTCCATGTAGCATTCTTTGTCAGGTCTCTTAAATCACTGTCTACAATCAAATGCTTGCTAATTACTCCCACTAGCTGTCCCTCCGCTTCTTCGTCAGATGATTCCGTTGTCATATTGATATCCATAACAAGTATCCTATTATTAAAATGCGCAGAGGTAACTTTAAAACCCAAATTAACGACTTTCATAGTTCATTTGGACGAGTAGTTACAATGCCGGGGTGAGATTATTAATGCTAATAGTTGAAAAACCTGAAAGCACTGAACAAAATGACACTCAACGCCAGAGGGGAGCTACATATTAGCAAGGGTAGCACTCGGTAACCCAAATTCCAGAAAAAAAATTAGTGAAATTTATTGATTTCTGCTATCCGAAAATTTCTTTAAATACGGTTTTAGCAAAGATACTAAACTATAAGGAAATTTTTGCTACCCAAAACCCAAAATTTCGTTTCTGACTACGCCTCAACAAAGCGTCTCACTTAAATCTCACCCACAACATTTCAACTTTCAAGGATTAATACACTCTCCAATCCTTGATCCCGTTCAATCATTCAAAGTCGATTTTAACAGATATATTGTCACAGTATATATACAGTAGCTGTAGTAATATATAAACTGATGGAGGTCCAAAAATAGCCTCTCTGTCATTATCACTGCATACATGTCACACCCCTCCCGCAACTTGCCAGAGCCTCTGACGCACAATTTTAGCCGTAACATTAGCTACAACATTTTGTCGTTAAATGATTACCTACAAAATGACGACATTTTCCCATCTTAACCTTAAGAAGAAAAGCCCGTGTTAAATGAGAATTTGTGCTCCTACTAAATCCTGTGACATGGCAATATTTGGGTAGAATTAAAAAGACCCGAAATTTGTAATAAAAGTTGTTGATAAAGCAACAATCAATCACAAATAATGACATAATGGTAAACACTAAACAGCATAGAGAACTTAGTTACAGCCTACAACATTAAAAATGCATAATGCTAAAATATCAGTAGGTCTTGCTTAAGACGGGTCGGATCTTGCAACGGGTATTTTGTGAGAGGAAATGGGTAGAGGGGACAAGGTGGGCTCCCCCCATGTGCTCTTCACTCACCCTTGATGGGTATTTTGTGAGAGAATATGGTATCCGTCTTAAGCTTAATACGGATATCTCCGTCTGAAATAAGAATTTGTGCTAAAATATAGGGCGAGGCTTATAAAATAATAAAGGTACACTGTGTGCAAATAAAGTGAGTAGCAAACAAGGATTTGATATAATCATAAGTAAAAGGACAAAAATATAGTACTTGGTGCTTACGTTTTGTATGAAAAAAACAAGCGACAAAATTGAACGATGATGAGAAGACTTGATAGGGGCAGCAAAGTGAGACACTTGAACGGAATTCAATTCAACCGATTACTGTTACAATTGTGATATATCAAAAGTATCTCTAACGTATATAGACATAAGTATCTAGAAATATATCGACTTATTATGTGATTTGATATGTAACTGGTGGTAGAGAATATTTGGTAGGAATATATATTATTTAGGGAATAAGTGGTTCTCTCTTTAACATATTCAGAGTATAATATAAACGATTTACCTCGAACACATCGAGTCACAATCCCCCTACTACTAAAAGATTAAGTCACTTCAATAGTTTTTCCGCTCAAATGCTCAATTATCAGTTAACTTTGCTTAATTTCTCAATATGTCAATATCAGGGTTAGGGGTGTTCACCGGTCCAGAACCGGACCGGACCGGATAAACCCGCGGACCGGATAACCAGATATTCCAAGACCGGAGACCGGACCGGTTAAGAGGGGGACCGGAACGGACCAGAACCCTTAAGATCCGGTTTTTTCCGGGTTTGGACCGGACCGATCTTTCTTTTAAAGGGAAAATTGAAATTTTTTTTAAGTATGGACCGGATCGGACCGGACCCAGAGACCGGTCACCATATTTTTTGGGACCCGGAGACCAGACCGGTATGTTCCCGGTCTGGACCGGACCAGCCAGGCCGGTCCGGGTCAGTCCGGGCCACTTTTTGTTCACCCCTAATCAGGGTCAACACAAATTATAAATCATTACTGAAATATTACAATATTTGCTAAACTTGCTTAATTATTACATCGGCTTAAAATAACTGCAAATTTTGTCCATATTTACACAAAAATTACATATGAAAATCTCATATAATCTCATATATTTATATTAATAATTTCGGTAGTTATGAATATGATATTTAATCGAGTCCAATATGTTGTTATCTTACTATCTTGCTAATGTCTAAGAACTTTTATAAGAGTAAAACGGGTCAAGTACTAAACAACTTGCCTATATAACACAATTATTTTGCTAATATCGAAGGAACTTTTCTTTTGTCTTATTTTAATATTTGACCCTTCTTAAGCTTAAGACGGGTTGACCCGACTTAAATGAGAATTTTTGTAATTACAATGGTCCAAGATTTTATAAAATTTATTTACTTGCGTTTCATAAAATAATTATTTAATATTATATAACATCAAAAGTAAAGTACAAACATTTTATGCAAATAATATAAACGAAAATCCCCCATACAAATAAAAAATCTCAAAAATACTGTGCTTTAGCACGGGATCTATACTAGTATTCTAATATGTCAACTAGTAAGGGGAGGTCAATAAATCGATTTCGGATCAGGTGAACTTTATCTGTTATCCATCTATCGTTTCAAAATCTTATCCAACCTATATAACATTCATGAAATTGATCATATAAGTATCACCTATTCATTCATTATATGTGGATGAAATAAGTGGACTCGGTGATAAATGATTAAATACGTATTTATTTACATTATGTATAAATTTTTTTTTCGTAACAAAGAAACCTGCATTTGCTACTTTTGGTGCGCTCTGCGCTAACCCTCATGTATACGTAAAAGGCTGCAAACCACACATATCAGGTAAGCATCGGGGATAACAGACTGATAGACTCGAAGTTAGAACACATAGCCTCAGCCCTCAGGGCATAAATACTCAACAATATTGCTCTTGGGAAGACTTAAACATGAGATACCCAACTTTTAACCATTGGACCAAACCGTTGCGCGTCTTTGTGTATAATTGAAGCTAAACAAATGTAGGATTTTTATTCACTAACATATACTTCCTCTGTCCGGGTCAATAGTTATCATTTTCCATTTTTGGGTGTATCAGTCAAAAGTTATCACTTGTATTTATGCCATACATTAACCCGTATGCAAGTGGTAGGGTTGAGAAGTAATATTATTATTAAATTACTCAATCTCTCTTTGTGCCGAAATCAAATGATAACTAATGAATGAGACGGGCAAGTACTACTTCGATAATTTTTAAAATTTAAATTTTTTACTTTGTATTTTCACCAAGATTTAATTTAAGAGTTGAAATATTAGAAAAACTAAATTTTAAAATATTTTATAACTTATGAAAAAAGTAAGTAAATTTTTTAAAACAAAAATAAATAATACGGAGTATTGGAAGATGGATGTATTAATATTGTAAAATTTAGCAAGTAGTTTGTTGGTGAAGACGAGGTAAGGAAGAAAACAAGATAAAGACAATGAGAAATGACAATGCGTATGCGTGATCACTTGGAACTCCCGCATTCCAATTTACATAGCAATTAGCAACGCATTCTCTTCTGGAAAACCATGGCAATGGGTCCCATCCTTAGAAATATCCAACTTCACAAACCTTGGTTTTCTCTCCATCACTCTTCTGCTTCACGATTTGTAAGTTATTTCTCATTCAATTCTTTTTTATTATTACTCTACTTAATTACTCATTTTATTAGTTATTATTATTGCTGCCTCATGTCTTTAGTGTTTTCAATCGAACCGTCTCATTCATTTCATTTGTTTACCTTTCTATTACAATAGCTAGTTTCGGCGAGAGTATTTGGGTTTATGTCGCAAAGAAACCCTTTCTTCTCTACACATTTGTACAATTGCTCTCTCTACGGCGTAGAAATGCATGTTCAAAGCTCTTCCAAAACCTCGCCTCTAATTGAAGTACTGTGATGGGATCGTAATTTATATGTAGAGGCCTATATCCAAGTCTAATAAATCCTTGCAACATTGTTCGTCTGTCACTCTGTCAATGTATGAATTACTTTGATCGACACCGTTGTTGACTACAAAATAGATTAGCACACTGGTCTTGGCGGAACATGAAAGCGGTCAGATAAAGTCATCATCTATTAGTTCAGTAGAGGCTGCAAAGTCATTAAGCGAGGATAATACAATCTCTGTCTTATTGGCTGGGTCTGGCCCTTCTCTTCAAGAAGCTGCTACACATGCTGCCTCATGTCATCCTTCCGTTAGTCAGGTATTCACAAATTTACTTCACTGCTTTGAGTATGTTTGCATCTACGATGTAGATTGTAACAAAGTATTTCTGATGTAAGACATATATGTTTGGGCAGTTCCAGTGTAAAATTTGCATATATTCTTTATAAGATGGAAAAACTGATTCAAAGGAATTGACATAGAGATTTGAGAGATAATATATTTTGAGTTGTTATTTCCCTTCGTGTATTTATTGGAAAGTCCCTTACTGATTTCTGAGAGGTTGCTGTTTCTTTGAATGACTTCTTCAATGGTTTGGTTAAACTCATATGTTGATGAGTTCCCGTCTATGTAATGCGGACCCTGTAGTTCAAATCCTTAAGGGTGACTTTCCTTTTTAAAAGAAAATAGTCTCTATAATCAGTGTAAGAGGTTACTGGACACACTTCGTCAAAATCGTTTTTCAGGGATTTGACAGTTTTTTGGGTGTGTCCGGTCTCTGCAATTTGCTACTTCACTTTTGGTACATTTACAAAAAAGACATACAGTAGGAATTTTTTTTGCAGTCTTGATGTTGGTTAGAAGGGCCACCACGGCTTATTTGAATTAAACTTCTAATCTATTATATTCGTCAAATAACCTGTTTTGAAGCAATGTCGTCCGCATCACCAAATTCTGTAGTTTTAGTGAGTGATTAGCCACCTCTCATATTGTATATGTGCGTCACGTTTGAGGTTTCATTTAGTGTATGGCCGTCAAACCCATTGGGTCTTTTTGTAGAGGGGAAGTACCTCTTTGATATCTTTTGTACATGGGTGTCAGACTGTCACCCCCTTGGTTTCCCTTAATTAATACTCGTATTATATACAGAGTATTGTACTTATAAAAAGTGTGTGTTTTTGTTAATGCATGTAAGTATACTCCCTATTTGGCTATTTTGCTGATACTGGACTCCTGTGGGTGATTTTTTTTGTGTGGGAAAAGCCCCTTTTCCTTGGTTTTACTTTGTAGTGAAGAAGGAAATAGTTGACCCAAATAAATATGATATCTTGCTCTTATTTATATTTTTACATTGGAGAATATCAATACATTTTTCTTTTTTGGAAATAAGAATTGATTATGGTCTTGTTTGTGTTACTATTACTTCAACCATGTAGTACTGTTAATGTTTTAAAGAAGTATTTATTTATAATGGTGATATTCATGAAAATTTACTAAACAAGTATGTATTGCGATATTGATTTGTATTACATAAATTTATTTGACTTTGTCTATATGATATGTAATATTGGTGTTATGTATCACTACTTTTTGTACAACATTTAAGCGCCTGAGCTCGGACGACTTACCGTGATACCATCCAATGCAATTTCATCTCAAACATGTCATAGCGGGTGCAAGTCTTTCATATATCTTTTTTATGATCAAGTTATTTATTTATTTATTTGAATATGTATGCTAATGTATAAATGATAATATGAAATAGAGAAACTACAATTTATGTTGACTTACTTTTAACTTCTTAATTTTTGAACGGCACATCTAAAATTCTTTCTCAAGATTTACCACTGTTTTGAAGATCTAACCAACTTCCCCTACTCTAGAGTTATTACACTCTAGTGTTTCAGTAGCTGTTAGTTGCCAGAATCGGAGAAAGAAGCTTGTTCGTTTTCCCTTAACCTAAGATCTAGAGAAAAAGAAGAATATTCTGTCTCCCTATGTCGTAGGTAGTATTATCTACAACGTTAAAAGTTTTATATGAATGATATATGGTTGTTGTTGTTGTCGTCGCCGTCGCTGCTGCTGCTCTAGCAGATAAATATTTGAAACAGAGCAACTAGCACTCTAGCAGATAAATTATTTGACTACCTGCTGGCCATGAATACTCTTAGTTGATTCAGGAAGTCCTCTTCAAACTTGTTGGAAAAGAAAGGGGGTGGGGAGTGAGTGAAGTAAAATGTGTATGTCCCATATTGTGTTGCTAATGTGATACTTCTTGCAGGTATTTGTGGCCGAATCAGATAAATTAAAATATCCATTAGCTGAAGCTTGGGCCAAACTAGTTGAATCAGTTCAGAAGACAGGTGGATACTCACATATTTTTGCTGCTTCGGGTTCATTTGGGAAGAATATATTGCCACGTGCGGCTGCACTTTTAGATGTGTCTCCTATCACAGATGTAACTGCGATGTCTGGGTGTCATCAATTTGTGAGGTGCTTCTCCTTCTTTCTCTCATTTCCGCCCATCCCTTGCAATTAGAAAATAAGATTCAGGGTTTGGCTCGTTTAGTGCTCTACCAAATATGCGCATCAAATTTGGTTGCCAAACCTGTGTAGTAATTGATGTTTCTGCCTTTGGTCTTGATTAAGTTACCGCTTTTACTTAACCCCTCAGCAAAATTGTGGATTACTTTGTGGTGGGTGCTTGTATCATGGTGTTTGCTTAAATCTATGTATAAGGTTCTCTGTTAAGTGCATATAGCGTATTGAATATTATGTATTTGTATATCAAAATAGGTAACCCTTGTCAGACAGAGTGGTAAATTGCTATCACAAAGTATTTTTGTTTTATATAAGCATTCTTGTGCAGGCCTATTTATGCCGGAAATGCTCTTTGTACAGTGAGATACACTGGGGAATCTCCATGCATGTTGACTGTCCGTTCTACCTCCTTTCCTATTACATCTGGAGCGAGGGCTAATGCTGCTCCCATTCATCAGGTCGATCTCTCAACCTTCGGTGAAGGTATGTGCATTTTCATGCTATATAGTGTATGTTGAGCACTCTGCGTAAAGTATGATGATGTGGCCGTCTGTTCGATTGTAGACTATATGTTTCTATATGTGCATTAAAAGGCTTTTACTGATAGCAAGGAGCAAAGTTTTGGTGTCTGTCTACATTTTTCAGGCATAAAGTCAGCTTGTCATGCCTTCCGATTATGGTTTCTGTAGGCTCTTATGCACCAAGACAAGTAGTTAGCGATTCGGCATATTCAAATTCTTCATTGTTATTATAATTTTCTAAGCAGTGAAGTCAATTGTTTTTAACATCCAGATTGAACTTTCTGTGAGCTCTTATTCGCTATAACAAGTAATTCAGTGCCTCATTTGCAGATGTTTTAGATAAATCACGATATGTCAAGCAAAGCTCCCAAGATACGGAGCGCCCAGATCTTGGAAATGCCCGCATTGTAGTGACTGGAGGACGGGGTCTAAAAAGCGCTGAGAATTTTAAAATGATAGAGGAGCTTGCTGAGAAACTTGGTGCAGCAGGTGTCTTTCTATGTTTGTGCATAATTATACTACCTTCATCCCAAATTCATCATCCCCATTCAACTTTGTTGGTCAATCATTGCCAATTTTGACAATTAATTGCTTCTAATATATGTAGAGATCTTAGATATCATGTAAATTTGTCATTTTTTATTTATCAGAACTACTTTTCTAAGTTAATATTTTTCAAAAGTACTGAGTTACTGACTTGTGTATTCTTTGAAAAACTATCAGTGAAAGTCGACGCCGTGCACTTATCCACTATTGATATTCCTAATAGAATGTGAATATTATTCACATTCTATCAATTCCTTCCGAGTTCGTAGTATAACACTTTCCTTTTTTGCTTTTACATAGTTGGAGCAACACGTGCTGCTGTTGATGCTGGCTTCATTCCCAATGAATTACAGGTTAGATGTTGTGTCTATTATTACTTGTAATAGGAGCACGTGGTATCATGTGGTATCTCTTATCTATTGAATGTTGTTGTGTATGCGAGGGTGGCAAGGCTAACACAATAACATCCGCTTAGTTATTGTAGACCTTAAAACCTTTGAAACGCTAAAGATTCTATCCTTCATAATTCAACAAACATTAGTAGGAATTGAAGTACTTTGGAGTTACTACTAGCTTAGTCTGAAGTCCCTTGGCTTCATTTGCAACCAGATATTTATAGTAAGCATTCGAATGTAGCATTTTGACGCGGTTCTGATGGAGAGATGCAAAAAGTAACATCAAAATTTCTTTTTATTTTCCCGGTTCAAAGGGAGCCAAAAGGGCAGTTGCTTATGCCAGTGGGGTCCAAAATTAGGTCATGACGTGCATGAGTATTGTGTGTTATGTACAATCCCTGGGCCCTGACCCCTCATCGACTGTAGAAGTTCATATCATTTGCACACCAATGTTTCCTTGTAAATTATACAGTTTATAGCCTATTGTAATATTTAAACTCCATTTCTGTCATTTTTCTATCAGGTTGGCCAAACAGGAAAGATTGTTGCGCCAGAATTATATATGGCTTTTGGTGTCTCTGGAGCTATACAACACATAGCAGGCATGAGAGATTCCAAAGTTATTGTCGCTGTAAATAAGGATTCAGATGCGCCTATCTTTCAGGTTATGCCTTCACCCCTAAAATTGTGTCCTTTTTTTGGCACAGGCTACTAAAAGCAAATGTGTGTAGATCCAAATTCATAGATGACATATTAACAACACTATACTGGTTTTGAGAATCACGGATTCATTAAACCATGGAATCCCAAATTCCCAATAGAATCAGAGCGTATCCATTCTACCCGATGTACCAACCATTTCACCAAATCATTTTCCCGTATTTGATAGTTTCGAATAGCAGCACACCGCTACAATGATCCACAATGTCAACTTCAACTTTAACCTTATTGATTTTGTCATTTTAAAATATTGGTTAAAATTACCATGTTGGACAACTGAAGTTAAACAATTAGAACAATAACTTTGTGATTTGCTTGCTGATATTGCAGGTGGCCGATTACGGACTTGTTGGAGACCTTTTTGAGATCATACCAGAATTGCTGGAGAAGCTTCCGGAGAAAAAATAAACGATAACAGAATTGTATAGGATTAATTCTGAAGAATGTTATTGCAAAGTGACATTAATGAAAAGAAAACGAGCTTTGTAGGCTTTGTTCAATAATTGCTGTAGCGCTGTATGTTAGATTAGTGAGCTAAACATAATTGCTTTAGAATTTTGTTGCCTTAATGTCTTGAGCCTAATTCCTAAACTCAACATAATCCATCCATAAAATCCGTACCCTGCATATTAAGAGGCCTGGACTATTTATTACCTTGTCTCAAATCCTGATTAGTCGTATTTATGTACCAAAAATGCACTTAACTTGAATCCCCAGTGTTTGAGTTTCATTAAACTTCATTTATGATGCAATTCAGGAAGTAGAAGAATGCAGTAAATATTCAGTAACTCTCCTATGCGACGGTCTCATTCCCCACTTTTTTTGCAAAATGTGACCATTTTTTGTTAAATAGTGACTACCTTGATAATAAATGTCATTTTCAAGTCATAAAAGATGATTACTGTTTATTAATAAACTAGTTTATACCACCCCGTGCATTAATGCACGGTATATATAATTTTTTAAAATATATTTAAATAATAGTGTTATCTCATTAATTATTCATTTTTTCTAATTATTTTATTTTGTTTCGAGAAAAAAATATTAAAACTGAAAATTAATCCACGAAAATTGAGTAATATGCTAAAATGTATATGTTTTTTTTCAAAAAGTGTTTTTTATAACATAAAGATCATAATTTCAATTTATAAATTCTCTCAATTTTTTTTTTCGTCATGAAAGGAATAAAAACGGTTTATAATTTTGGTTATGCGTAACATGAGTCAAGTCATTATAAATAAATAATAGCATTACTAAAAAATTAAGCAGTTATAGTTTTGTTTATATTATATATAGTTTAAATAAAAGAACATAGTTTAAAGTTTAGTGAAAATTATATAATATGATGAAAAGATTAATTTTAATGAAAAGATAATAATATAATGAAATCCATTATAATTATTAATCTTCTTGTTTACTTAATACAATTAAATTATCAATAGTTTCCTCATTTATAAAGATGCTTTTTGGAGGGAAAATTTGTGAGCTCACTTATTCTTTTAGTAAATAGGAGATGGTCACTATTTATCAAAAAGTGGTTACACTTAACCCACGGTTGTAAACAAGAATTTGTGGTAAATATTTGATATGATTTTGTAAGTTGTTTGTATTTAATTGAATGATAGTGATTACAACCTTCTCTATATATACTTCAACATATAAACTGGTTTTTTAGCCAGTGGACAAATAGCTATACTGGGTAAATGGATGTCTTTCCTCAAAAGGTGAGTAAATGTTAGCTGACGCTATACATCACAAGTCTTAGTCCTAGGTGATGCTAAGTCTTTTTCCTTTGACTGCATTGGGTGTAGGCTCTTGTAGCAGTAAGTGTTATTGTTGTGCTGTTAGTTGAGTCCTCGTTACACTCCCCCTCAAGATGAGAGTGGAGACTTGATGTAACTCCCATCTTGGACAGGAGGCGATGATGTTGGGTGTTAGGGCAGGATTTGGTGAAGACATCTGCCACTTGATCCTTGGTGTTGACATAAGAAGTAGTTAATAGGCCTTGTTGAATTTTTTCTCGAATGAAGTGGCAGTCAACTTCTATGTGTTTTGTTCGTTCATGGTATACTGGATTGACTGTAATAGCTAAGGCAGTTTGGTTATCACACTTAAGGTGACCTGGACCCAGATGTTGTAGGCCTAAGTCCTGAAGGTGTTGAAATACCAGGTGACTTCACATGTTGTCATTGCCATTGCCCTGTACTTAGCTTCAGCTGAGGACCTGGACACTACAGACTGCTTTTTGGACTTCCAAGATATAGGAGAGTCCCTAAGGAGAATGCAATAGCCAGTTGTGGATTTCCTGCTAAGGCACATGATGCCCAATCTGAATCACAGTAAGTAGTGAGTTGTAATGCTGAATTGCTGGCAAAAAGGATTCCTCGTCCATGGGAAGATTTCAGGTACTTGAGGACCCTCCTGGCTGCTTGCATATGATCTGATGTGGGAGTTTGAAGGAACTGACTCAGGAGTTGAACTGAGAATGCAATGTCAGGCCTGGAACTAGTGAGATATATAAGTTTACCAACAAGCTTTCTGTAGGTGTCAGGGTGAGGTTTAGGAGTGCCCTTTCCTGGTTCCAGTTCAATGACTGGATTGACTGGAAATTGTATAGCTCTAGATTAATAAATCCCAAAGGTTTTCAGAAGATCTAAGGTGTACTTTCTCTAGGATATGAAAATCTCTGCACTGCTTCTTTCTATTTCCAGTCCAAGGAAGTAATTAAGCTCTCCTAGGTCTTTCATGTGAAAGAAGGAGTGTAGATGCGCCTTTAAGGCTTCAATTTCAGAGGGATTATCTCTTATAATCACCATATCATCAACATAGATGAGAACAACTGTAGTGTTACCATTATGTTTTTTAATAAAAAGAGAGTGATCTGCATGGGACTGTTTGAAACCACAAGAGATTAGAGTTTGGGAGAGTTTGGAGAACCATTGTCGTGGGGCCTGTTTCAAGCCATACATAGATTTGAGAAGTTTGCAAACCTTCCCTTCATTCTCCCCCTCTACAGTTGACTGTAGTTTACCATCAAGATAACCTGGAGGTACCTTCATATACACATCTTCAATGAGGTCTCCATGTAAGAATGCATTGGCTACATCCATGTGGCATGTTGCCTAATTGTTGATGGCAATGACATCGAGTAGGGCTTGAACAGTGGACATTTTGGCCACAGGGGAAAATGTCTCATCATAGTCTACCCCATATCTTTGTCTGAATCCTTGAATCACCAACCTGGCTTTGTGCCTATCAATAGTTCCATCTGGGTGGTGTTTTGTTTTATATATCCATTTGCACCCTATGGCCTTTCTACCTGGAGGGAGCTCAGTGAGTATCCAAGTATTGTTGTCATGTAGAGCTTGGAGCTCCAAATTCATAGCTTGAACCCATTTTGGATCTTGGATGGGGGATCAGTGGTGTTTGAAGTGATAACATGAGCAGCAAAAGATTTTTCCAAGTAAAGTTGGACAACATTAGCAATAGTAGAGGGTGCCATCACAGGGTTGGTGACAATAAAATCCTTGGTCCATTCAGGTGCTCTTCCGTCTCTTCTTGGTCTGTCAGGAATGATGCTGACCTCAGGAGAAGGAGCAGTCTCTCGAGACTGTTCATTGATGTTAGGTGTGACAGGAATGGCTGGCATGTCTTCATGTTCACTTTGTTCCTCAACTTGTTCTGTTGGGTCTAAGAAGTCTGTTATCCTTGGCACATTAGGAAGAGATTGAGTCTGATATTGTCCAGAGTGTAAGGAAGGAATGAACTGGGCAAAGTTCTTGATCTTGCAAGGGAACACTCCTTCAAAGAACTTTATGTCTCTGGAGACAAAGACTGTTTTCTTGACAATATCATATACTATGTACCCCTTCTATGATAGAGGGTAGCCTATGAAAATGCAAGGAATGCCTCCAGGAAGGAACTTGTCTTTATCCTTAATGGGATTGTAAGTCATTGCCAAATAACCAAAAACCCTCAGTATCTCATAGTTGGGAGGTTTTTTAAACAACACTTCATATGGGGTTTTGTTTTACATAAGAGAAGTAGGCAATCAGTTAATGATGAAGATTGCAGTGAGCACACAGCCACCCCAAAAGGACAGGGATAACCCTGAACTAAACCTGAGAGCTCTGCTAATCTCGAGGATGTGCCTGTGTTTTCTTTCTACAACCCCATTTAGTTGTGGTCGATCAACACATGAGGTCTGTTGCCACATGCCTTTTGATAGCAGAAATTGTTCGCTGTCTCCCTCAGTAAATTCAAGAGCATTATCAGACCTGAGAATTTTGATGGTTATATTGAATTGATTTTCTACAAATTTGTAAAATTGCATGAGCAGTTGAGCAACCTTAGATTTATGCCTCATGTGGTACACCCAAGTGGCACTGATGTGGTCATTTACTGAGGTCAGGAAGTATTTATGTTTATGCCTAGTTTCCTTCCTATAAGGTCCCCAAACATCTACATGTACCAAGTCAAAAATCCCAGTTGTTGTACTAGTTCTGATAGGAAATGGTGATTTTGTTTGTTTTGACATTGAACAAGTAATGCATATTCTTTCTGAGTAAGGTTGTAATTGATGAGAAATGTCTGGGATATACTTTAACTTGTTATGTGAGGCATGAACCAGTCTTAAATGCCAGAGATGAGAGTGCTTATCATTAATGGTTGGCAAAACATTACATTGGTTATCAGGTGCACTACAAGTTTTGCAAACTGTGCTGCCTGATGATGTTCCTTGACTAGTAGTACTCCTAGAGATATTAGCATTACATATAGCAGGATACTCAATCCTGGTAGACAAGTTAACTAATTTAGTAGAAGATTGTTTAGCATTATTTAAAAGATAGTAGACACCCCTGATTTCTCTTCCAATTCCCTTAGTCTTCCTGGTAAGAGAGTCATGTATAACACACAACTTGGCATAAAAGGTCACATAGCAATGCTCATATTGTGTTAGTTTCTGAACAGATAATAGATTATGTTTAAATTCAGGAACAAATAGAACATTTTTTTAAGGTAATATCACTGTCAAATGTGTATGTTCTTATATGTGAGACCACTGCAGTCCTTTCATTAGGTAGATTTATTTTATGTTTCTTTTCTAATTCCCTTATGTTGTCCAGGTTGGTTATATCTGACACCATATGACTGGATGCTCCAGAGTCTATTATCCATTCTTGAGAGTTTTGTGAGGCATAGTTACAATTTAAATAGGCCATACCTGCAAAGTTTGTCTCAAGCTCATCCTCAGTTTCCGGATAGCTGCTCACTCCTTTGCCTTTTTGATTGCTCATTAGTTGTTCAAATTGCTGGGTAGTCAGGGTGATAGCACCTCCAATATCTGTCTGGCTTTCACCCATCATAACATTGGCTGCCAACTTTCCATGCCTGAAGTTTGGGGTTGGTCTACCCTTGAGTTTAAGACCCCTTGATCTAGACCCTTGATTGATTCGTTTGAGCATGAAGGCTTGTGATTTTTCAGGGAACCTTTTTGACACAGGATGGTCAGGAAGATACCCAATCACCTTCCAACACTTATCCCTTGTGTGTCCCTTCTTGTTAGACACATTGCATGAGGGGTTGGAGTCATCAGTCTCTTTCTGTCTAGGACCAGCAGTTCCAACATAGAAGGCTGAGCTGTCTGTTTCCATTCTTTCAATGGGCTTGTAGTTCCTCCTTTGAGCCTCCTCATGTTGGAATAAAGCTGCTACCTCCTCCATTGTGGGCAGTGGAGACATCATGAGTACATTAGTTCTCATGGTGGAGTATGAGGGATGAAGACCATTCAGGAAGTGGAAGAGTTTCCTTTCTTCTTGTTCCCTCATTTGAGCATCTAGCCAGGCATTGACTTCAGAGGTGACTTGGCTAACTGGTGGCCAGTCTGTCAACTGCTCAAGATTTTGCCATAAAATCCTCAGCTCCGTGAAGTATTCACAGATATCCTTGTCACCTTGTTCAAGCTCCTCTAACTCTTTGTTGAGCCCGAACTTTCAGACACTATTGCTTACAGAGAATTGTTTTTGCAGGTAATCCCATATTCCCTTTGCTGTTTTAGTGTACAAGACAGACTTCTTAATTGGCTTCTCAACATTATGTAAGATCCAGGAGATTAGAAGACTGTTACAGGTGTTCCAAGAATCTTCCCTTAGAGGATCATTCAGAGGTTTCTTAACTACTCCAGTTAAGAACCCTATTTTCCTCTTGGAACAGATGGCAATTTCCATCTGCCTTTTCCATTTCAGATAGTTGTCAATTCCTGACAACTTTGTGTCCACCACCATAGGGTGAACACCTTCTGCTGGATAAAGATAAAGAGGATCACTTGGATCCATGAATGTTGGTGTTAGAGATATGTTAGTGCTGGTGGAATTTTCAGAATTTTCAGAACTAAATGGATTATCCATTTCAGGGGAAGATGAGCTAGAACGGAAGAGTTGAGTGATTCAAGAAGAACGCACTGCAGTATAAATAGGCTGGAAAAGCTGATTAGTTGGTTGTGATCAATTGAATGCTCAATTCATTTGTGGTAATCAGTCTCCTCATTCCTGAAGGGCTCTGATACCATGTTGAGTTTCATTAAACTTCATTTATGATGCAATTAAGGAAGTAGAAGAATGCAGTAAATATTTGATGTGATTTTGTAAGTTGTTTGTATTTAATTGAATGATAGTGATTACAACCTTGTCTATATATACTTCAACATACAAACTAGTTTGTTAACCAGTGGACTGATATACGATTATTTTAGACCGTTTCCCCTCTTTATTCTCTTATGTTTCGGCGTATTTAGTTTAGTTTAGCGTCGGTTTTATCGTATTTTGGCCCTCATCCCGTGTACTCTCATACTATTTAATTCCGTCTCAATTCATAGGAAATTTGTCAAGACAAGGACGAGACGGGATGAGAACTGAAAAACCGTCACAAAACAAACACAAAAGAAGGAAGAAGAAGGAAAGTCAGGGGCGCCAACCGGTAGGTGCCACTGGCAGCCGGCCCACTGGCTTGGCCACCTACACCCTCCAAATGAGCGAAAAAAAAAGGAAAGTCAGGGGAGCCCAGCCGGCCTAGCCCACCGGCAACCGGCCGGACCGACTGGGTAAGTCGACGCAGGAAGAAGACGGAGGAAAGGGCAGGGGGCGCCAGCCGGCCAAGCCCAACTGCAGCCGGCCAACCCGGCTGGGGAAGTAGCATGAAGAGAGGAAGATAAAGGTAGAGGAAGAAAAGTCAGGGGGCGCCGGCTGGGACCCCAGTCCGCAAATTTCTTTTCTTCTTCTTTTGACCCCCTATTCCCACCAACCTATAAATACCCCTCTCCTAATTCATTTTGGACACACAACCCTAGACAAGAATCCTAGTAAGTAGTAAGAAATATTTCCCTAATTAGTACGCTAATCTCTTAATTAGTGATAATTACTCAATTTCCTAGTTAGGTATTGTTAGATCTAGTCTTTCTCTTAGTTACTACTGAAGATTTGGGTTGTAGTTTGAAGATAAGAGGAGACTCTTTCTTCTATTATTAATTCAAGTTTCAATCTTTCTTACAAGTTTGGTATATTTCTCATCTCTATTTCATTATTTGTCTTTTAATTACTTATTCTTGTTCATTTACTTAATTTCCATGTTGAACATGTCTTTTCTTGTTTATTTCATATCAAAGTCTTTATCTTTAATGTCTTCCTTTATTAATATGAGTGAGTAATGTATTGCTAGGATAAGATGGGGGATTTAATGTAGGTTTATGGGCCGATTATGGTTTTTGGGTAAAATGATTATGTCTTTTGGTAGTCTACTTGTTTTTTGTACACAAGGTGTTTGTTGGAATGCTTGAATGAGCAATTTGAGTCTTTTCCATGCTTAATTACTAGTTTGAGTGAGAGCTTAGACTTGTATTATTTTTTGTGTGTGTTGGATGTTTAGGGGAAGGTTAGGGCGAGAACCCGATCGAACCTTAGACTAGGGCTCGTGTCGCATTGAGAGGTGGAGGCTTGCCTTTTAATCCGTCTTACACCGAGAGGTGAAGACATATTTAGACTCACTATTAGACTAGTCCTAACCCCCACCATAATTGACCTATACTTACATTAATGAACCCATTCACCCTAGTTCCTTTTAATTCTTGTTTTATATCGTATCTTTGCCTTCTTGTTAGTATTGTTTAACATTAATCACCTCCAATTTGCTTCTAGCTAGAATTAAACTAGAATTCGATTAAACCGCCTTAGAACCATAATTACCGTCCCTTGGGATACGACCCTTGCAATACTCGACGACAACTAGCCCGCTTGCGAGGTTAAGTAAAACTTACATCATGGACAAATAGGTATGTTGGGTAAAGGAATGTCTTTCCTCAAAAGGTGAGTAAATGTTAGCTGACTCTATACATCACAAGTCTTAGTCCTAGGTGATGCTAGGTCTTTTTCCTTTGACTGCATTGGGTGTAGGCTCTTCTAGCAGTAGGTGTTCTTGTTGTGCTGTTAGTTGAGTCCTCGTTATACCCAGTTAATAACCTTTAATTGAATGCAGATATGAAATAATAATTCCCTCATCCGTACCAATCGTTTCTTCACCCTTTTTTTTATTGTTTGTGAGAGTAATTTAAAGTATTAATACATAGCCCTTTAATAAGAAGTATCTTGAAAGATAAACCTTTTTTTGGTCTAAATCTTGAAAGATACATGTAGTATATATCATGATGATTGATGACAAGCCCGATCCTGAGTTTTTGGTGCCCTAGACAAAATAACAGATTGAGGCCTTCGTAATTGCTAAATTCCGCGCATTAATGTGCTTAATCCCGCACACTTTTTCCTTATTCCGAGTATACCTCTCATTTAACCCCACCAAGAGAGAAACAAGAAGAGAAAAAACCCCAAACAAATGAGAAACGCTCAACATCAACCACCCCTCCCCAACACCAACAACCCCACCCCACCCCAATCCTATTGTCGACCACCCATGCCTGGCCCTATCCCCGAGTCGCTCACCCCTCCCTCTCCCCATGTCCGCACCGTCAAGTGAGCCCAACCCCTCAATGTGCATACGACCTATCCTAGTGAATACCAACCGCATCAACCGCACAACCACCCATATCCGTGCCGGCCAACGAGCCCAACCCCTCCTTCCGACTATCCTACTTCGGGCTGTTCGACGACCCAACAACCACCCCTACAACAACGCAACTTTAGTAGTAATTGACATCAGTTCCTTCCTAATTGTAAAAATGGAACTTTTTTTTAACAAAAACACATTAGTTAAAGCAATTAAAAGACGATATTAATAAAGTTGTCGATAAAACAGAACAATTACATGTGATATGCGATCTAAATTGATTAGGTCTTAAGAGAGAGAAGGGAGATAACTCTTTTTAACTTTCTCTTAAGACAAAGGGTAATTATGTAATATCATGGGTAAAATGCATGGGATTAAGTAAATTGGTGCGCACCAGTTAGTAAGTCCCAAAATATAATGCATAATAAAAAAAGAAAAAAAACATACCATATCACTTCTACTAAAAATCCCTTTCCTACACATGATAGATTTTAATCATAAAAATGTTTCTACGAGACGCAAAATCATTGATGATAACTTCACCTCAATATCTTTAAAAACAGGTTAAATTAATCTTGACACCCTTATAAAATTAATTTTTCTAAATTTACACCATTATAAAACTATTTTAATATTTTACACCCTTATAAAATCAAGTTTTCTAAAATAACACTCTTATAATGTTTTTTTTTTAATATTTTGCACCCTTATAAAACACTTATTTCAAATCTTGCCCTCTTTGTCTGATTTCGATGAAAAATATGTTGAATTTACGATTATACCCCTCTTAATAGACAAATGACTTCCACCCTTATAATAAATAATATCGAATTAAATATAGAATTAACTATTACTACAATTAGTATGTTCATACTCCGTGTCTGTTTTTTCCGACTTCCTAATAGTACAATATCTCTTAAGTTTGTTTGGAAACAATGTTGTGGTTTGAAGTTTGAACAATTTGAATGTAATCGCAATTAGAGTAAATTAACAATTACTCCCTTATATATACCACTTTTCTAAAATTACCCCATTTTATAAACTTTTTTTTTAAAATTACTCCCATATCTTTTACTCAGATTAGAAATTGCACCCAAAATTTATCTCAGATGACTTTTTCCGTCAATTTTGAAATTTTCAGGTTATAAGCCAAAATTCATGACGAAAATGCCCTTTCTGAATGTTTTTATATTCTTATGTTCTTGAACTATTCTCTCTCCATTTATATCTCCTTCAATTCTTTTCAACGCTTCTCTCTTATTTAATCCCCAATTAAGGTAATTGTCTTTTTTTCTTTTGTAATTTGCAATTTTTTTATAATATTACCATAACGAATAAGACATACAAAAATTGCAAAAAAAAGAAGAAGAAAAAAACAGCCTAATTTAAAAGTCCATTGACTCACATATTATACTATAAACATATTAGAGTAGAAAATTTATAACTATAAATAGTGATAATGATTAGGATTAAGGCCATGTTCTTTTGGACTTAAAGTCACCCCCTTTAAGTCCAGTTTAGCTCTTATAAGTTCAGTTCAGTTCAATTCAGCTCCTATAAGTTCAGTTCAGCTCCTATAAGTTCAGTTCAGTTAAGCTCCTATAAGTTAAGTTCAGTTCAGCTCTTATAAGTTCAGTTCAGTTCAGCTCATATAAGTTCAGTTTAGTTCAGTTCAGCTCTTATAAGTTCAGTTCAGTAAAGTTCAATTCTTACAAATTAAGTTTAGAAAAGTTATACGGAATATATTATTTATGAAAGCCGATATAAAAACATTTGACATTAATTATTGGATACATACATTATCATTGAGACCGCTCGAAGGAATTGTAGAGTATTTCAACTATCGACATTCATCATTGAGAATGAAAGTTGAAATGGCATTTGGTCAATTGAAAAAAGGTGGAAGGTGTTAAAAAATATGCCCAAAATGTCACAAAAGTATCAAATGTCTATTATTGTTTCTACATTCACACTCCATAATTTTAAAATGATGCATACTTTTAGAATACCTATTATACAACATGACGTGAATATTCAAGGTACGATTCGGGCATGTTTGATGATAAGCGGAATAATGCCATGTTCAAGGTACGAAACAAGATGGTAAAAAACATTTGACGAGGCAATGGATTCGTTGTTTCGAGTGATAGTGAAGATGAAGAAGAAAGTGATGAGGAAGATGATGATATAGAAATAGATGGTTAGAAAACGATGTAATATGTGATTTTTTTTTATCGTTATCTAAACGTAGTAATCTGTATGAACAAATAAATGTATATAAATCGGAATAATGTTATTATTATCTTACCTTATGTTTTAAAGTATATATTTTTTTTGTATGACAGCCAGTCAACCCTTTCCAAAAGATTATAATAATAATAAAGTTCTTTTGGACTGAAATCGTCTGAACTGAACTGAACTGAACTTATTGGAGCTGAACTGAACTGAACTTAATGGACCTGAACTGATCTAAACTGAACTAATAAATAAATTATGACAATAATAATCCAATAATAATATTAATCATTAGTAATAATAATATTATACTAATATAATAATAATATAATAAGATATATAAAAATAAAGTAGTAACATAACAATAATAATATTACTTATCTAATTATTAATAATAATATAATATAGTAATAAATAAATTAAAAATAGTAAGTAAAATAAATAAGATAAGTATAATTTAATAATATAATATTATAAATAATAATAATAATAATAATAATTAATAATAATATATTAAACATTAGTATAATACTATATTAATATAATATAATAGTAATATTATAAAATATTAATATAAATGATAACATTATTAGTAATAATATAATATAGTAACAAATATATTAATAAAAGTATCTACAGAATTAATAAGATAAGTATAATATAATAATATAAATGATTTAAATACTAATAATAGTAAATATATATAATAATACTAATAATAATAAAATATAAAATATAATATAACAAAATAATAATAATAATAATAATAATAATAAATGTTAGTATTACTAATATTTCCATTAATTAATCGTAATAATATACTAATAAATAAATATATTTAATATAAATATAATAATAAAAATAAAAATTATAATAACAAATAATAGTAAAATAATAAATTTTAAAATATCTATTAATATAATAATAAAAAATTAATTAATATAATAATAACAATGATAATAGTAAGAATAATAATAATAATAATGTTGAAATAAAGTAATCTGAGCTGATCTAAACTAAACTGAGCTAAAATGATCTGAACTGAACTGAACTTAATAGGGCTGAATTGAACTGAATTGAACTTATTGGAGCTGAACTGAACTGAACTTATAAGAGCTGAAATTAAGTCCAAAAGAACTGAACAGGCCCTGTTCTTTTGGACTTAATTTCAGCTCTTATAAGTTCAGTTCAGTTCAGTTCAGCTTTTATAAGTTCAGTTCAGTTCAGTTCAGCTCTATTAACTTTATTTCAACATTATTATTATTATTATTCTTACTATTATCATTGTTATTATTATGTTAATTAATTTATTATTATTATATTAATATATTTATTAAATTTATTATATTACTATTATTTATTATTATAATTTTTATTTATATTATTATATTTATATTTAATATATATATTTATTATTATATTATTACGATTAATTAATGGAAATATTAGTATTACTTATATTTATTATTATTCTTATTATTTTGTTATATCATATTTAATATTTTATTAATATCTTCACAATATTATTATTATTATTATTATTATTATTATTATTATTATTATTATTATTATTATTATTATTATTATTATTATTATTATTATTATTATTATTATTATTATTATTATTATTATTATTATTATTATTATTTACTGTT
>JAIUZE010002564.1:0-56425 GCA_022085475.1 Heliosperma pusillum | reverse complement strand
TAGAATTATGGAACAACAACGACGCCTATTGGAAAAAGCCCATTGTTTTGTGTGGGCTTTGTCCTATTCGGCGCGTTTATTCTTTTACCCAATTACTAGACGTCTTCGACAAAATATTCCGGGTCATCGATTTTTTACCCATGCTCTTACAATTCCATTATTCTCTCATTTTCACCCTTTTACTCGAAAAACAACTAATAATGAATCTATGTATTATGGAAAAACGGATCCCAAAATGGGTTGTAATTACAATCGGATGAAGTTACTAAAGTCCTTTTGTAAAGTTACTGATACTCAGTATGTGTTTTGCCTAGATTTTTAAAGTGCTTTTGGATGAAAAAGCACAAATTGGCCAAACATTTATTTTTTTCCAAAAGTTGAAGATAGCTTTTTAGAAACTCAAAACCCCAGTATTTCCTCTTGAAAGGTAAGAAGTAGCAATTTGGTGTTTTTGACTTCTGAAAAAACATTTTCGAAAAAATAAGCTTGGAAAAGCAACAGCAATTTGAATAACTAGGCCCAACAAGTAATCAAGTAGCTTTAATGGTACTAACAAACAACTTTTCAAATGTACTAACTAGTTTTAAAAACTAGGTCTATCTTGGAAAGTGTTTAGCAACTTCGTCAAAAGAAAAAAATGCTTCCGTGTGGACCCACACCGTTGAACGGTTCAACGAGTTTTGAACCGCAGCTAAAAAGGAAAAAAAAAGAGCCATCAGGGACTCATTTGTGATAATTAGTTTCAACTTAAAGCTATCTTGATATATACGAAGTATATAATTTTTTTCTATTTTTCAAGCCTAAGAAATTGGTCATGATTTCTTCTTTGTTTATGTAATACTGTCTTCTTTTCATCGCTTTCTTCTATTGTTTATTTTGTCAATTGCTTTGATTTTTGTTTTTCACAATTTATGTTTTGCGTGTCTCACTTCTCTCATGTGCTTATGTCTCGTTGAAGTTCAAAGGGTTGGAATACGAGGACTAACTAACCAATAGCCAAATAAGCCAATTGTTCTCACTCCTGAACTCCGGACACTAGCGCGAGACTTGTATCTCTCATACCTGAGAGAAAGAAGAAACAGTAGAGAAAATAAAACATCAAAACAAAGCCAATGGAGACATATCAACCACAGCACGATGCCCAAATGAGACCATCACATGCGCCACCGTCAGATCCCCAAATTTCTCAACTCCATTATAACTACCACCACCTCCACAGATATCCCCCTTCAAAAATCACTGGGCGTCATCACCAGCAGCAGCTTGACTGCATCCTGCTTATGGTGCTCACCCTCACCTGCCTTATCATGCGTCACATATCTCCCCCCCCCCCCCCCCTCTTACCCCAGTCAGGTACCCCTTTTATAGGGTTTTGACCTTGTTTACGTACTTCCATGTCTCCATCTTTGTTAATCTCTGCTTGAAATCCTCCTAAAAAAAGGGAAAACGGTTGTCGGTGACAGACGGTGTATTTATGCTTCTCCCTTTGTCTCAATTATTTGCTTACCTTCGTTTAAAATGCCCAAACAAAGAATATAAAAGGTAACAAATGATCGGGACGGAGGGAGTACTATATTTATATGCATATAATTAGATTTGTTAATTAGAAATGTGATCCAGAATGTTCTTGTTGGTAGCTAGCTGCAGGTGAATTTTATTAGTTTAACTTTTAAGTCACGGAGAATAGGATATGCTTGTTTGATATGATTTCATGAGGTGGCGAGGGTGTCTCTGTGTCATTTGACCTGGTTCTATGTAGCTAGATTGCAAATGCCGATGTATTTGGTGGCCATTTACTGAATATTAGAGTATTAGTTGGTACCGTAAGGCAGTAAATGCCCAGAGCATTGGCAATAATTGTGGATGCTGTATTCTCTGGTGGAATAAGCTAGAATTTCTGCCTAAGTGCCTATGTTGCATACTGTGGCAGAATTGCACTTGCGGGGTGATAGTGTCGCAGTTATGTGTCAATTGTGATTAATTTGAAACAAGATAGATGTCAATGAATAGAAAGATATTTTGTTGCTACTTACTATATAATGGAATGGAAATTTAATGCCAGTGACTGTAGAAAAATCTTTTACGATGAGGTGATTTGCAATTTGTGTTTTCAATCTGGTTATTTATGTTTGATTGTTTTTCCTTGGTATGGGGTATATTGATTAAGTTGATATAGTGGAGATAAACTGTTTTAAATGGAATATCTGCACCGGATAGCCCCTTGCTTCTTTAAGTTTAGTCGTAAGGAAAAAGCGAGAAGGTAGTTACATCCCTATTGTTTCTTGTTTCGAAATAACAATTGAGCTGAAATAATAGTGGAGATAAAATGTTTTGGATAAAGTATTTGCATCGTGATAGCCCCTTGCTTCTTTGAGTTAAGTCGCAAGGAAAAATCGAGAAGGTAGAAAGGTGCTATATTGATATTTAGCCTACTGATTTGCTCTGTGCAATGTGCTAGACATGCTTTTGCACTCCTCATCAAGCTAAAATTACTTGAATATTTCTCGTTTACCCACTCTAAAGATGTTGTTGGTTTCCAATGTTTCTCTTGCTATATCTATGTACTGACTACTGAATATGAATTGCTTTTGGAGTTCAGCGAAAAGTTTTCATTTTCTCAACGTTATGAGTTCCGACAACAGAGTAACCGCAGAGTTCTTTAAGGTTGTCAGAGGTAATTTTCAATGTAAGGTCTACTGGTAAAGCTCTGTTTCCGAGTACTGTCACTATTCACCGGCGATATAAATTGACTGTTTTACCCTAGGAGACAGAAGAACTAGAAGGGAGGGGGGGAGAAGAGTGTTGTTTTGGTTTGTGAGAGATAGAGAGGGCTATTTTACGGGAGTATGGATGACTGTTTTCCCCTTGGATTGAGTTAGGCAGGGTGAAGTTAAATTAGATATGGTTTGGAAGGGTAGGATTGTCAGTGAGGGGGAGAGTTACGTGGTGTGAATTGGGGGTGAGTGTCGTGTGGCGTGTAGTGGTTTGGAGGAGTTTGGTGATGCGTAGAAGGAAAGGATAATGATTAGAGAAGACTAGAATTATGGAACAACGACGACGGTGTATTAGACTGCTATAAGTGGATGACAAAGCTCATTCTTCTCTTTGGACTTTGTTCTATTAGCCTCGTTAATTCTTTTACCCTTTTACTAGTTTCAATAAAATATTTCGATTCATCAATTTTTTACCCACGCTTTTACAACTCAGTTTTCTTTAATTTTTCACTCTTTTCTAGGTTCTCACCTTATTTACGTACTTCCTGTCTTCGTCACTTGCTTACCTTTGATAGAAATCATCCGCATACAAAAAGAGGAGAAACTATTGATGGGGATAGAAGCAAAATTTATTATACTACTTCCTCTGTCTCGGCAATTTGTTTAAGTCCGATTGAAATAACAAATTACTGAGACGGAGGTAGTATTGTATTTATTTATATGCAGTATAACAATTAGATTTGTTGATTAGAATTGTGACCCAGAATTTTCTTGATAGTTGCTTGCTTTAGGTGAATGTTATTAATTTTAAGTTTTACGTTACGTAGGATATCATATGCTTGTTTGCTGTGATTACATTAGGTGGCGAGGGTGTCTCTGTCATTTGGCTTAGTTATGCGTAGCTAGATTGCAATTGCTGATGTATTTGATGGCGGTTTTACGCAATAATAGAGATTTAGATTATCAGTTGATGATACGATAAGGCGGTAAATGCAGAAAGCATTGGCAACAATTGTAGATGCTGTATCCTCTGGCAGACTTAGACTTGAAAGTATTTATTTAGAAGTTCGAATTACTGTTTATGTTGCATACATCCTCCATCTCCGTCGCTTGTTTACCTCATCTTGAAATCCTCATGAAAAAAAACGAATGCAAAACCATTGACGGGGATGGGGGGGACTATTTATTGTAGAATGGAATTTTGTTAGTTAGAAATGTGATCCAGAATGTTCTTGTTAGTAGCTAGCTGTAGGTGAATTTTACTATTTTAATTTCTGAGTTAAGGATACAATATCTTTTTTTTGCTGTGATTTCATGAGGTTGTGACGGCGTCTCTGGTTTATTTAGCTTAGTTTTGTCTAGCTAGATTGTGCCTAAATGCCGATGTATTTGGCTTAGTTCTTGAAGGATGATATGATTCGCTGGCGTATTTACAGTAGTGCTGCGAAGTTAGAATCAGTGCTTATGTTGCATATTGTGGCGAAGTTGTACCCACGGTGTGATAGTCTCGTAGTTATGTGTCAATCGTAGTTAATTCGAAATCAGATAATGTCAAGCTGTCAATGAGTGGACGGATATTTTGTTAGTACTTAACGAAACATATGGAATGGAATTTTAATGCCAATGGCTATAGAATGCCTTTAATGATGAGATGATTTGCAATTTGTGTTTTCAGTCTGGTTATTTAGGTTTGATTGTTATTCCTTGCTAATTTGCTATGGGATATGCTGATTAAGTTGCAATAGTGGAGATTAATTGTTTTAAATGGAATATCTGCACCGTGATATCCCCTTGCTTGTCTGAGTGTAGTTGCAAGGAAAAAGTGAGAGGGCAGTAGTGGTGCTATTGTTTCTTCTTGCGAGTGCCGATTGAGTTGATATAACTGGAAATAAAATGCATTGGATGAAGTATTTGCACCGCTATAGCCCCCTGCTTCTTTCAGCTTAGTCGCAAGGAAAATCGAGGAGGTAGAGAGGGTGCTATATCGGTGTTTTAGCCTACTGATTGACTCTGTGCAGTGTGCTAGACATACTTTTGCACTCCCCATCAAGCCAAACATTACTTGGATATTTCTCTTGTTATATCTATGTACTAATTACTGAATATGAACTGTTTTTGGAGTTAAACGGAAAGTTCCCATTTTCTCAACGTTATGAAACCCCGCATACAGTTTTACTTTCTCGGTTGCCCATGTTGTTTGACGTACAAGATTAATCCATGCTCTTTTCTGGCTTCGTCCATTAGTTTGTTCCTCAAAATTTTTGTTTTAGTGCCAGGCCGCTAGCTTTTTTAACTACTGACTTTTCCATCCATCTACAGGATTGGGGAAATGGAAATTGGACACACCATGCAGGCTGGGAATATCCTGCAGGTAAATCATATTGTTACCGGAATCTCTATATTTGCCTCTCTATAGATTTTATATGCATGTTTTAAATATTTTACCTGTCCTAGGCTTTGTTGTTTTACTTCATTCGTATCGTATTTGTCCTGTTCGCAGTCCTTAGTCGTGTTGAATCTGTTGATTAATGTTCGGACTTAGGTAGACTTATTGATACACAAACTCAAGTGTTCAGAAATGCTGCACACCTTTAGTAACAAGTTGTTCTGGACTTTCTTTTATGTCTTGCCCTTAAAGGAAATATGATGGTAAGCTGACCCTAGTTTTCTTCTTTGTTTAAAACAGTTCATAGCAATGAAGAAGATTGGGCAGCGAAGGCAAAAGCTTGGGCATCTGCGAGATCTTCGGTGGAGAATCAGCAACCACAGTCAGCCACTAGACAAGAACACCCATCTCCCTATGATAACCAGTATTCACAGCCTAATGAATCCCATTATCAAGATGTTCAAACTCATGTCTCTACATCTGACTTCTCGAGTTATCCAGGATATGTGGCACCTTCGTATAGGCCACCAGCATTTCATCAGCAGGAGCCGGTATCAGTCAGCTCCTATGCTCCAGAGTCGCATTTCTCATCAGCCGCGAAGGATACAGTTCTTGGTGGAGATAAGAGTGCTGAATTCGCTCACCATCGAGGCCCAACGTATTCTTCAGTTCACCAGCAGGAGGTACCTTCTAGTTATTCTCCTGCTCCAGGTAATAATTCACATGGAGTTTTTACGTGAATCAGCTCACACGAACTTATTTGCTTAGTTTATGATGACTTGCAGCAATCATTTATTGACTTTCTTTTAAACGGCCAGTTGTTTGTGTAATAGAAATAGAAGATTTTTAAATAGAAATTTATCGTACATGCTATACAAGTGTTAACTTTAAGAATACCTTAATGTTTTGGCTTCCTCTGTTATTACCTAGGGTGATCTAGCTCACTGAGCTGTGCATGTTATGTGTCAAAGTATTGCCATTCAGTTTACTTAGCTGTCTGATCTGATCTGCTTCTGAGCTGTCTGATCTGTCATGTACATGTAGCTGTCCACTGTGCCGATGCAAAGATGTTGGCAACTTTGTATCTTGGCCTCAAAACTTAGATTTTGAAGAGACCGAAAGCTTTTTCTTTTCCAACATCTTAACATGGAAAGGTGGATGAATAATAGTGGAAGGAGGGTCTAGTTGTTTATCTATTCTCTTGCTTTCAGAAGTGTAATGCAATGTCATATGTACATTGCTCGCTATACAGAGTATATAAGTAGAATTTTGTCTTATAATGTCATTAGTCTTCTTTTAAAAGGATTAGAGTAACATAGTTTGGTAGGCTTGAGTGTTATTATCAGCTGGTTGATTCTAAATTTTACGGCAGGTACCCATGATGGCTTACATGGAATGCTACAGGGGAATTCGTTGCTGCCTGCTGACGGTAGACTAATGCCGGTAGATTATCCTCAGTTTGCACATGGAAATCATTCAATGGATCCAAGGAATCAACCTCTTGATTTTGCATCGACAATCAATCACGAAGTTGATCATAAGATGATGTTTAGCTATTCTGACTCATCTGGGCCTGTAAGGGGAACAGATTATGGTGCTGCTGTGTCTTCTTTGCAACCATGGACAGCTCCAGGTGCATCGTATCCACCAATTGCTCCCGCATTTCCATCAGCTCTTCAGGTCACTGGTTATCTTTTCTAGTTAACTTTTATGCTTATGCTATTATACATGAGCTGAACTTTAGTGTCAGTGCAGCATGACACTATTGGTGGGCCTCAGCAACTTGGACAACATTCACCATTGTTTGGAACAGGCCCAGGCTTCCAACCATCGGTTTCTACTCATGTTGGTCTGACTTCCGGGACGGCTCTTCATTCCGCTGGAGCCTTTCCTGTTGATGTATATGGGGTTCCCCCAAGTTCTGAGCGTCCTAAAAAGGTACTGCCTTCTTTCATATATTATACTACCTCTTTCCCATTTTTGTTTGTCTCCAATGCATATCTACTTACAACATATTAAGTTTGTTTTGTCAAACAACTATTTTCACATGATCATTTAAGCCAAGTTGTATCTATTACATATTTTGAGAATATATCGTTTGACCACATTGAGAACGATATAATGGGGATGGAGGAGTAGTTTGGTACTGCTTACATCAGTCAATAATTTAAATATTGCACTCATTTTCCTCTTTATTTCTTTTCAGGCTGCAGTACCTAACTGGTTGAGAGAGGAAATAATCAAGAGTAAGGCTACAATTACGAAGTCCGCATCAGACCACTTCAAAGAAGGTAATCAATCAATTGAAGATGAGTTGATTGATAAGCCAATTGGAACAGGCGACCCAGAAGACAGCAAAAGCATAGATTCAGCTAAGTCAGCCGAAGAAGATGACGATGAGGTATTTCATATCTGATACGGAGTATTTGATTTGAACCTCAAAAGCACATCTGTTTTGGTTTGATTGTTCACCATGCTTATTTCCAGGATGAGGAAGATGCCCAGAGAGCTGCAGCTATCAATCAGGAGATAAAACGTGTTTTAACGGAAGTGCTTTTGAAGGTTGCTGTCTGCCTGTCACAGATTGGAAGTTTTGTCCGCCTACTGTGATGCTTCTGTGATTTATTATTTCTTTTTGTGCAGGTCACGGATGAGCTTTTTGATGAAATCGCCACCAAAGTACTGAGTGAAGATGATCATACCTCTAATGGTGATTCTTGTGGTGCTCAGTTACTGCTTATTTTATGGCTGTTTTTGTATAAATTTGACAGTTGTATTGGGTGCATGTTTCTTTTACTAGGGGTAGATGACTCTGACAAACAAATCCCAGCTCCAAAGGGTTCCTTACTACCTCCTGTGTTGGCTCCTACGGAATCTGCAAAGTTTACGATTCCAGCTAAAGTAATAGAGCCTGAGGAACATGCGAGTGGAGAGACAAGTTCAGGATCACCTGTGAATATTTTAGGTCTTTCTAATTATGCATCTGACGAGGATGATGAGTTCCAGGTTTCAGGTGTTCCCCAGTCTGAAAGTAATGAGGTCCGTGGTGCCAGTGAGAATGGTCATCTTAAGATAGCTGAAGAGCACAAAACAAATCGGGTATCTGCTGAAGTCGATAACGGTAACAGGAGACCAATTGGGGTTCATGCTGAGTATGGTATGCCAGCTTCTGATTTAAGTGGTCATAAAGTTACCAAGGATATGGCTGGCAGTAACGATAATATCCGAGCCTACTCTGTAATTGGAAGAACGGTCTCCTTGGATGAGAAAGGCGATGGTGTCACTTTTGATGATGTGAAGTCTACAGATAATGGCCGTAAAGAAATTGTTAATGGACCAGATGTTCACGTAGAGAAATCAAAAAGGTTGGCCAGAGACAGTTCTCAGGAAAGAAGTACTAGACACGAAAAACGTGATAGTATAATGAATTCATCTGGAAGGGATGGTAATAAGGAAACAAAGAGCAATAGAGAAAGGGAAGCTGAGAAGGATGAGATTTATAGTCGGCAAGATGAAAGGCATAAGAAAAAGGATAACACGGAGGATAGTAAACGAGAAAGAGTGAGAGACAAGAAAGTGAGGTCCCCTCGCCATGGGGAGAAAGCAAGGGAATCTGATTCTAGTAAAAGATCCCCTCATCGTGAAGGTAAAGATAGCAAATATGAAAGGGAGAAAGACAAAAAGAGAAGCAGTAAAGATGATGGAGACAGAAAAAGAGGAAGGACAAAGGAAGAAAAGGGTGATAAATCTAGACAGAAGTCAACTGATGCTGGTAGACACAAAAGAAGGCGCTCATCTTCTATTGGTAACCGGGGTAAACCAGATAAGGAACCAATTCTCCCTGACAGTTCAAGTGATGAAGTATCAGAGGACTCTAGAAGGTTGTTATTATACCCTCTTTTGTACTTCACACCTCCCGACTATGGTAAATGTAACAACCCATTGGTGCTGATTTGTTCTTTTACTTTACAGAAAAAATCATTCAAAAAGGCGCAACTTGTCACCATCTCCCGTCAGGTCTAGGCGAAGGTACGTTATTTGTTACAGATTTTACTGTTAATGTCATTTTTACCTTTATTACCAGGCTTACTATCGGGATTACTTTTCTCTCTACCGGAAGTGCATCTGGTAGATTTAGTGGCCTTCAGAAAGCTAATACTATGTTTCATTGATATCTTTCAAATTTGATTTTTGGGATTTCTTTTTCACGACATCTGATTGCATTTCTGGGAAAGTAATTTTAATGTATATGGCCAAACCATTCATCGAGTCCAACACCTAAATACTCAGTAAGATTATAAGAGAGTAGTAAAAGGGGTATTGGTGTACCTCGAGACCTTTTCGTTGTCTTTATTAAAGCTTGTGCCACATTTTCTGGAAACATATTAGAGACACAGCGGGGACTATCTTGTTGATTTATATTTTGTTCTCTGTTTTAGCCAATGTTCATACTATTTTAAATGACAGTGAATTAAGATACGACTATTTTAAAAGGTTATGGTGATAGGTTTTTACTGGACATTTGCATTTCATTAGTCTTGATTTCAACAAGGCATGCTGGATTAAGTTTCTTGAACGTAGTTAAAAGTGTTGGACTCTCCTGAGTCCTGTAGTCCTGTTTTGTGGAAAATCTCCAAGTTTTTGGTGTAAAATGAAGTGTCCAGGTGCATACTCGTATCCAAGTGTCGAGTATGAGACACGGGTACACAAGGTAATATGAAGAGTGGGGGTAACATAGATGTTAGATAAAAGTATATGACATGGAATTATGGATGAATATTTAGGTACTTCTCTACTGTTTTGTATCTACTTATCTTTATTTCCTATGTGCGCTTTCCGGCACTCTTGTGACTCTTCCCTTTCAATCTTTTTTGTTAGTCACCCACGTATCCCTCTGATCCAACAGGAGTTTGTAATTTGGGTTCTAAAAGATCAGAATGTACTAACCAAAACCGAGGCTTGGTGCTCTGTGTCAACCAATTACTATAATGTTTGTCATGTTGCCTTATATAGTGAGATTAGCTATACTTCTTTTGTTGGACTTTAGCTTCAGTTTATTGGTGGTATCATCTTGGAAGGCTGTATTAGGTAGATGGAAATGGAATGCTCAATAAGTAACGATAAGTTCATCTGGGCTGTAGAAGATCAGTCTGGAATACTGATAAGTTAATCTGGGCTGTAGAAGATCAGTATATACTGCTTATATACTGATAAGTTAATCTGGCAACTGTCTTCTGTGGAGTTGATGAACATTACAAAATGAAAAATCTGGCAAGTGTTCTCGGCGTACTCATTCTAAATTTGTCTTTTGTTTTCTGGGAAGTTGATGAACAGTCCATTTTGAAGTTAAAAAGATGATCTTTAGATGTTGCATTTCATCAAGCTGAATTGTTGTTTTATATCTGAGTAGAAACATAGTAATTCAATTTGTGGTAGAAACATTGGCGAGTGAAATAATGAATTTTGGTTGCACTTTATATGGAGAATGTTTAATGTCTGCAGCATTTTGAAATCTGAGTTCTAAGTCTGTAATTGCGTGTAACAACCCCCCTCCCTCCTCCTCCTCCCTCTCTTTTCTTTTACCGTTCTTTTTCTCTCCAGAAGGAAGGGGTTTGTTGGTTGCCCTAGGTTCCTCTCTTTGGTTGTTGATCTAGTATGTAGGCTACATGTTTCTGGTCGGTGTGTGAACTTGGGAGGGATGAGTAAATTAAGGTATTTCCCATTTAAACTTTTATTTTCTTGGTGGTGGTTTGCTATTGTGTTTGAAAGGTAAGTATCGATATGACTTCATTCTTTAGTAGTCTAATAATGATGATAAAGCCGAAATCCAGAATTTTGAAGTCATTGCTCATGGGATAAGTATGATGGGTGTTTTTATTTATAGACAAGTTTCGAGGTCACCTCGTAGCAAGCATACTCAGCAAAGGCATTCTCCTTACTCTTCTCTTGATGGTGACAGGTATGTTTGATTTGTGTTACTGACTCCATTTTGTTTGTGCCTTTTTTGTAAGTATCGTAATAGGATTACTCAAATTTTCATGAGGCGGCATTTCGATTATGTTATCCTGAGATTGATTCTTGTCAAAATAGCCGACCCCCCAATCGTTTTGGGATTAATGCTCTGTTGTTGTTGTGTCTCGTGTCAAAATAATTGGGTAGTCATTTTGAGTTAGTGACTTGAAGGGTATATGGGAGGAATTTATAGTAAGTGGGCTGGTCTCACATTTTGTTTACATGAGACCGTCTTTCAAAAGACTAATCGGGTTACAAATTAAGGATAACATGAAGGTAAAGCTAAGAGGTACACTCTAGCTTAAGGTGAAAGGTAGTAGCAATTCGGCGTCTTGATATTTCTGTCAATAGTAACTTTATATCATCTTTAGGGGAAGGAGATCAAGGTCACCAGTTCGCCGGCAAAGGAGATGACAAATGTCTGGATTCTGGATTATAACGTGTTCGAGAGCATTTCTTCTCTCGTCTTCATATCAACAGTGCATGAAGCAAGTGGTTTACGACCCAAACTCCCGAGTTCAGCCACCGAATCACACCTGGAAGAACGGTTCCATTCTTGTACAATTCAAGGCCCGGTTGTGCATAGTATCCAATTTTGGGTTTCAGTCATGGTTGCATATCATCCGCTGTGTCCCGATTTTGGGTTTCAGTCAAGGTGAAATGTGTCGCAATGATCTTAGAGAACGTTATAAAATGGTTGCTTAAAGGTGTCAAACTTAGATTAATAACATGACTCTACGACATCCTTTTGAAGCACCTTTGTAACTATTGATTTCGGGTTGAGTGTGTAAGATGTAATCTGTCTGACTAAAAGTTCTGCTTTTTTGGTCTGTTCATCTCGTAACATCTCGATTTTCGGATTGAAGAATGATAACATTGAGTCATCTCAGTTGGGGTGAAACCTGAAAGAAACCCAATGTCTCTTATTTCTTCACATTTCTCAATCATGCCGTTCTTAATTGTAGTAGTCTTTTGGTAACTTATTGAGACATCGTCTCTCACAAGGTTTTTTTTGCAAAAAGAGAAGTAATGCTCCGAATACCTTTGAGCATTAGTCCTCGTTTCTTTGGAGTCAAGTTATGCAAATTTGTTAAATACACCAACTATTTACAATAATAAATCCGTCCTACGTGTCGTTTACATGATGTAATGGTAACTTGAAGGTTAAGAGAGTGTTTGAACGATGATTATCTTTTTTTTTTTTTGGTGCATAAGAGGAACAACCCCCGAAAACTCTCGATATTAGACGGGGAATAACCCCGAAAACTAGCTAGCTGTTTCAATGTAGCACTACATATTTAATTTCTCACGAAAGGACCTTACACCCAACCCGTATAATTCCGGTTTTAATTTTTCCCCACAAAGATCTCGACCATTGGTATAGATATCTTTATTATTTTCATTAAGATATACCTTTAATTTCATTACTTAAATATCTTTATTATTTTGTTGTTTTATTTACTGGTATAGATCCCGTGCAGATGCACGGTATTTTAAATCTTATCGTTGAGAGAATTTTAGTTTTTAGTGCGTGAGACAATCTTAAAATATGATACGGTCTTATCCACTAAGACGGTTCCAATATGTAAAAGTCAGCTCATTTATAAGCACTAAAGCAATAGATAATTTAATAATGGTTCGTCGAACCCTAAAATTTGTGTTAAAATATATTGTATTTCGATTGATCGCAATTCGTCATATCCAACTTTTATGTGTAAAAACCTTACAAATAAACTAATTTTATGTACAAAATCTTTTAAAAAAATAGCCAACTTGTCATTTAATAGATCATAATAGATTCGAAAAAAAAACTACCTTTATGTATAATACCTTATAACAAAATGGTCGAAAAATGTAAATTAAATAGCAAATAGATTAGCCTTTTTCCACTCGAATATATTTTAATGAAGAATTTTTGTGATAAAAAAATTATTGAAAATATATAGTAATACTACTAAATATATATTGTATAAAAATATATTTCTCCTTTTAATATATACTTCGTATAAATTTTTTATGGGGCCCAGAAGGATTCTTTTAGTTATAGGGATTTCCAAACTGTTAAAACCCTAAACCCCACACAATCCCCCAAATCTCAAAAAACCACAAAACTTTATCTCAATTCAATTAATTCATCACTCAATTGAAGTGCTTAATTAAGCAAAAATGCAGCACGATGAAGTCATTTGGCAAGTCATTCGTCACAATCATTGCAGTTTTATGTCCAAGTATGAACCCTAATTTCTCCCTAACTTAATTCGATTAATGATTTTTTATATGTTTAATTAAGCTCAATTGATTACTTTGATTCTTATTGTGTGTTTATGATTGTTATTCAATTAGGATTGAAACCGGGAAATTTTGTCGAAATCCGTATAATGTAACGGGTATTTGTAATCGGAGCTCTTGCCCGCTTGCTAATAGTCGATATGCAACGATTCGTGACCATGACGGTACTAATTTTAATTAATTTTATTTTTGTATTTAAGTTTGTATGATAAAGTTTCAATCTTTGATTTTTTTTTTTGTAATTAGATGTGGTGTATAGTGTGAAATTAGGGTACAATGGTTCCATTTGAGGTTTTGTGTCGGTTTTGTGGCGGGGTTGATGTTCTGTTGAATTTTGCTTTCAATAGATTTAGTGTATAATATGAAGTGAGATCGTTGTATGGTGTAAAATGGTCTCATTTGAGTTTTTGTGTCGGTTTTTGCTGCGGGGTTGATAGTTTGTTGAATTTTACTATCATTAGAGGTAGTGTATGATATGAAATGAAATCGTTGTATGGTGTAAAATGGTTTCATTTGAGGTTTTGTGTCAGCTTTTGCGGCGAGGTTAATAGTCTGTAAAATTTTGCTATCGTTAGATGTAGTGTATAATATGAAATGAGATCGTTTTATGGTGTAAAATGGTTTCATTCGAGTTTTTGTGTCGGTTTTTGCAGTGGGTTGGTATTTTGTTGATTGTTTGTTTGTTATGCTTAAAATTGCAGGGGTGTTCTATTTATACATGAAAACGATCGAGAGAGCTCACATGCCTAACAAGTTATGGGAAAGGGTTAAGTTACCGCGAAACTATGTTAAGGCTATGGAAATCATTGACAAGCATATGGTACTTTGATTTACGCTTATTTACTGTATTTACGTTGTCGTTAGTCACTTTTAGAATAAGGGTTTGGTCATTTTGAGGATTTAAAAGTGGAATGAAATGAAGGGTGTTTGACTGTTTGGTGCTTGTTATTTCAAGTTGGTCATTGTGTGTGCTGGAAATTCGCAGATGTTCTGGCCGAAACTTCTTGTGCACAAAATGAAGCAACGATTGACAAAGATGACTCAAATGAGGATACGCATGAGGAAGCTTGCATTAAAAACAAGGTACCTTGTTTTGCCTGTTTTTGTTGGTTTAGATTGAAGAGGGTGAATGGAGTTATTATTGATTGTTGTATTCATGTAAATGTCGATTTGTGCATGTTTCATGAGGTCTAGTACAGTAAACTTTTATACTTGATTTATTTCAAGAGATGCACTAAAGCACGAGAGAAGGTAGCTAGATTGGTTCTGATGATTTTGGATTTCATTTTTGATGGATGAGTAATGTCTGGCTCCACCAAAAGATAACACTTTATTCATATAACACATAAGCATTAACTTTTGATTATAATGGAATCAATCATATGCTTAGATAAGCGGGCCTTGATTTTCAGCTGAGATTTGAATTTCTCAGACGTCTTCTGGATTCTGAATTGAATAAAGTACACACCTTTGTTGAAACTTGAAAATGTGATGCAATTCCTTCACTTAACTTAAGTCATGGGTGCTTCTATTGTAGTGATTTAAATTTGAAGTGCAAGCGGGTGTTTTCGTTTATACACCCAAGACGTGTACTTATAATCTAAGAGGAGTGGCAGACTAATAGGTTGATGGCATTAAGAATTCTCATCAGTTTAAGGCCCAATTCGTTTTGCCGCCTTTTAATGAAATGCTATCAATCTTCTTTACCACTTGTACATGTACCGTTAGAAAGTTTACCTTCATTTGAGGTACTGTGATATATATATATATATATATAGATTCATGATGTTTTGCCGCACTTGATGTTTACTAGACGGTAGTGGTGTAAGAATTTCCCCACAATTTAATGCACAGAACCAGAAGCTAACACTTTGCGCCAGAAGCTAACACTTTGCGACTTTGTTGGCCCTTTGGTCCTTTTTTACAAAATATTTCCGTTTTCTATGCATCATTATCTTTCTTTTGAGAAACTAAACAATAGTTTTTATGTACTTCTAAATGACAAAGCAGTGCTGTGTTCAATGTTCCAGTAGCGAGTCTTGAGTTAAATTGTAAAATTTTTGTGATGAAGTTCCTTTTACGTATCCCTCGTCTGATTAGAGGGTTAATAGGTTGGTTTTTATGTACTAGACTGCTACATATAAGTCTTTGTGATGTTCCAGAAAGCTTTTTTGTTGCTTTTTTTTTCCGCTGGAGTTCTTTGATTGATTTATCATGTAGAGACAAAAAGATATCTCTCCTATTCCTCTTTTTTTTTTGTGATTTTATCATTCGGATGTTTATCATCTATATATTCCCTGCCAATTGTCGTCCTTTTGCCTATTTTGTCAATCATATTAAGTACTGTTCTTCTGTATTTCACTGACAATCTCTTTTCTTATAGGGAGAAGATAATGGCGATGCCTAGGAAGCAGTCTAAGAGGGACTCTAGAAGATTAGAAAAGGCTGAGAAAGCAGCAAATCTTGATAACGTATTGGCCCTGTTCTATTCTATGGTTTATATGTAATATGTAATTCGCTTAGAATTATAACTTAAATATTGTGTCGCAGAAAATCGAGGAAGAATTAGTTCAACGTCTCGTAAAAGGAGTTTATCCAGATGGAATACACAATGTTAATCAGGAATTATGGAACAAGTTTCTTAAGGACCGGGAGATCGAAGATGAGCTTGAAGAAGAGGTGAGCACTCCTCCTTGTCTGTGTCAATGCTTGCAGGAAAAAAATTTCAATACTACTTCCATCATAATTTCTATGGTCCCATCTGAGTTTTGTGGTCAACCGAATCCAACTCGACCACTCAGTTATAAATGTCGAATTTGTCACCTGATTTATCAAAATTTCCTATTATCATTTTCAAAAGTTGTAAGCTTGTAGCTATTTAATATTGCAAGAAAACATCAGTTTAACCAAGAAAGTTAAATATGGACAATATAAATAAAATGTAGGGAGTATGTATTAGCCCCGCTTAGCTTTATAGTGTTTCTTTTTCTCCTTATTTTGGTGAACAACCTTCCGTTTATGCTTAAAATTTTATTTCAATCAGGCGGAGGTAGAGTATGTTGAGGGCTTTGAAGACCTAGAGGAGGAGGACGATATGGAGGATTTTGGCAATAACGCAATGGCCACAATTGATGACGATGAAGGTAACCTTTTCATCTATTCTCCCAACCCCTTACAAAGACGTTAGAAAGAAAATGTAACAATATTAGCATGCTTGAATTCTTTTGACTTAGAGTGAAACAGTTCGGTTCCTCAGAAACATTTTGCATTTGCGTCCTTCACTTTCTAACTGCTTCTTAATCCCCTTGTGGAAAATAGATGGATTGGAAGATGATGAAGATGACGATGACGACGATGATGATGAAGACTTGGAAGAAACTGATGGAAAGGCAAGAAGAAGAGACTTTAGTTCAGGCTCCAAGTCAAAGAAGAAAGCTACAGTTCTTGTTGAGGTATATATTAGTTGTGATCTCAAAGTCCTCAAATGTCTTTTACTCGGAAATATTTACTGTACTTCAATTTGTTGGGAAAAAAAATATGTTTTTCGGAACTCATGTTGTACCTCATACATCACCGATATGGGAGATATGCGTCCATCAACTGCGCATGTCCTACAGTTTTTCAGTGAGATATGGTGGTAATCTATCACAGTCTACGTAGTATTTCTTATGATGATTTTTTCTGGTCTAACGAAGCGCACACCTAGCTGAGTAGTCGCTTTACAATAGAGGGGAGGAGGTATTCGAACCTGGGACCTATTGTCCACAATACCTCTGTCTTAACCTGAAAGTATTTTCTTATGATGAAATTACACTAATTCAATGTTATGGTTCTTTGCAGGTTGAAAATGAGGATGGTGTTAGACCTAGACAAAAGGCAGTGCAGTAAGTATCGACTATCAACTAGCCTTTCATTTTTGGTAAACCAACGCTGAAGAATGTACTTACTTTATATTATTTCTTATCCGGACTGTAATTTCGTGCTCTAATGATGGGTACCGAGAGAGAGAGAGAGATATTGATCGGAATTACACTTTGTTTGTATCACTAGGATAATTTTCCGTGCTTTAAGCTTGACCTTTAGGTTTTGCTGTAAGACACCCTAGCGACCCATGTTATTCCTAGTCTGCCGCTGGTGTAGAATGTGGGATTGCATTTGACTATTTGAGTGTTGGATGGATGACGGGTTTTTCTGGAGCTTGACTCGACCAATCACCCATCTATTATAAGTTTCTTCAATTACCCCCTTCCATTTAGTTCAAGTTTATCCATACATATAATCACGACGATGGAAATTAATTGGGTGCGGATGAAATTGTCATCCGTAGAAATGGTTGCATCAGTCCAATATTTTGTTTTATTACTTTTTTCCCCTGAATATGTTTATGCACTCAATCGAGCATGACATAAATATGTTATAACTTGTCTCAATAATAATGTAACTTGATAATGTATACCGAGAAAAGGTAGATTGTACCTATCTGATAATAGTCGTAAAAGAAAGTCATTACTTAAGATAAATGTTTAATACGAATATAAATGTCTTGTACGAGTATAATTGCCGACATCCATACATTAGCTAAATTTCTTATTCGACTATTCATGTTGAACGGACTTGGGTCACTCGATGATGCGCAACGAGCTAAATAGGGTCCAATGAAAAAGTTTGGGCGCACTCATTTGCGAAATACTCCCTCCATTCCATTTGTGTTTATCCACTTTAGTCAAGTGTAGTTAAGTTTGATCGTTATAAAATTATACTCCTTTCTATCCAATTCAATGTACCCTTGGATCAGGGCACAAGTTTTAAGAAGAATGTGTCACAAATGGTAAAAGGTCATAAAATGCCCTTGAGCTTTAATGTTAAAAAGTAGTGTATTTGATGACATTGTATGTAATTAAATGGGTGTTGCAAGGATAAAATGGTCTAAATGTTACTAAAAAAGGAAATGGTTACATTGGATTGGATTGTACAAAAATGAAAAGTGGATATATTGGATATTTGGATTGAATAGGAGGGAGTAGTAAATAATACTTTGTAGTTATATTTTTTTTTGTGAAAAGATGATTGTTGTTTTGATTGATAAATATGAAAAATTTGACAACAAAAGTTTTTATATACAACAAGGCTTCCTTAAGACAGAGTTTTTCGTCTTAACATAAAAACGAGTCAAATATTATCTTACATGAACATCTAAGATAAATCTTTTGCTTTTCATTATACATTTTGCTTTTACTTAATTCATATCATTTGACCAGTCTTAAGCTTAAAACGGATATACCCGCTTTAAATGAGAATTTGCATTACATATTAACATTAATAGTTAAATCGAGAATTGATCGAATAGTATATGAGTCTTATTTGTATATATCGTGCCCCTCTAATTATGTTCAAATAATTATTTCAGTTTTGACCAGATTTTTCACAAGACTTTTTTGAAAATATTAAATATAAAGATATTTATTTTATCCCAACATTTCTTATATAAAATAGTTTTACATAAACATTATTTTAAAACCAAGTGATTATTTATCTAAAATTACCACTTTTCAAAATAGGGGTATTAAGATCTTTTGTTATATGATTTTACAATGTCATATTGTATTACCGTTTTACAGGAGACTTACTCGGCTTGAATCAAGATAATATTAGGACACCACTCCATATTATCCTCAATTCCTCACACACGAGAGGATGGTATCGAATCTCAGTTCACTGTTTTATTTTACGTAAACCGTGTACATATTCTTATTCTTGAAAATGAAATCCATCTATAATTAATTGTTTAATTTCTTACACATTGCTTATGATTACACTAATATACTTTCTCGAACTCATTTTTTATAAGATATTTTTTTTCTATCTAGATTTGAAATCGAATAAAGGAGTTAATTATATTCCTTTCATTCTAAGAAAGAGTTCCAAAATAGATGCATTCTTATCAAAAGTTCTTGATATTTAATAATAATCATTATTTATAGAGAGCATATATTCAACACGTAGCCCTTGCCCTACTATAAATAGTAGGTGTTATTAATCCTCAAATTCAACATACCATACACAAAAAATCACTAAATTTTGCAAAAATAAAAATAAAAATGGATTTTGGTTCATGGAATTGCACTTCATACAAAACTTTTCACGTCCCACCACCAAATAAATACAAATTCTCAAGTAATAAAAACGATGATAAACCCTCAAACGATGGCCATAGTGAAAAAATGGCTAATAATAATAAAATGGTCGACAAGGGTGACAATGTAAAGCGGAATGAGCACCATGTCATGGGGGCGAAGACCATACTTCGCCCCCCTTTGGGCTGGGTTAGGCTCCCAACCGGTTACCCTAAAAATACACCATTAGTCGCCAAGTGATCATATGGACAGAAAAAAAAAATGTCGACTTCTGTGACGCATTTTAGATAAACTAAATATATAATTACTAATGAGTGTGTAATGTTTATCGTCGTAATTTTTTTTTCTGTACTTTTTTTTACGGGTCGATGTTGTATAATATATCTATATATGTGCTTAAATGTGGTCGTGGACTCGTGGATGGTGATGTACGTATAAGGCCTCCCGAAACATGTATAAAAATAACGTTATGTGTAGCTAAATCTACGACGTGTAGTTGTATCGTACTATCTATAAATCATAAACCGGTACTATTCTGTTAGTATAATGTTATGTACCGCGCGCTCCGTCCTGATCAATTGTTTACCTGAGCTTCTTGAACATTATTGTCTTGATTCTGGAACATAATTCAGATTACAAGTATCAATTTATATACAAAATATTTAAATATATAGAGTATCGGTTATACACTTATACTCGATCCTTCATCATCTAACCTAGGGTTTCATATCTAAATCTGGATCCAATATGATTATTTATCCAAATTCCGTTGTCGCCGCCGTCGTTGTTCTAACATGCATGGCTGTATGTTAACATTTATAATGTCAAAGTTGTATTTAACTTGCACCTTAGAATGTGTTAGTCGTCTCTTCGAAGACTATCACAGGGATCTTCCTAAGTTATTCTACAATGGCAGTAGAGAATACTATATAAACTTTCTAAGACATTGATACATATTCTTAACTATTATGCATATCATAATAGTCAGAATTTGAATCTAAAATCTGTAATCGATCTCCTCAATATCAATTAAACTCCCCTTTGTGTCTTGTGGACGTAGATAACACAACGTTAGTAAACCACGTAATTGTATTTGTCACTTCATTTACGGTGGTGATCTTTATCTTTTATCGCTTCTGTCATAACACAAACTAATTAACTTCCCGACCGATGTCCCTTACCTATGCTCTATTATTATGTTTACTAGAGATATTTTCTGGTCTTGAGATGGTATTCATCATCAAGTTATTCCATTGACTATCTATTTGTTCCAATCCAAAGACATAGCACATTCTAGGGCTAAGATTATGTCCTTCTGGCATGGAAGATAATAAAGCTAATAATTATGGCAAGTCATTTATTATGGAGTACTTGTAATAGATTATTCTTGAAAATGATACACACATACATTTCTCCTAGTTTGAATGTTTGTTATTACGTGTAAGATCATCTCAATCAAATTCTTAAGATGATGTTTAGGTGATGTTTTAAGTTTAAACAATAATGATTTTATATTCTAAATCGCTCTCTATCGGGAATGCCCTTTTGAACTTAAAGTGTGGATGCACTGTTTGCCTCTTCATACCGGGTATTTATATCCCACTTTAAAAAGGCGGGGTGATAAGATTTAAACGTGTGACCTCTTAATCACATTGTATCTGATACCATGATATAATTAAGAAGAAAATGAAGTTCTTGTTGTTCTTGATACTCCCTCCTATTCAGACCTTTGTTCCCCATTTGACTTGACACAAATTTTAAGAAATTTAATTAAATAACCAAAAGTAATGAAGTGGGGGTAAGGTGATTGGAGAGAGGGAATGTATTGTGGGTATTATTGTGGAGTGAAGTGATTAAAATAATTATTGTTGTGGGGTAAGGTGATTAAAATAAGATAAAGTATGGGTATTGTGGGGTATTGTAGTAGGATAATGTGATTAAAATAAGTATAAAAGTTTACCAAAAAAGGAAAGGGGGAAGGTATTGTGAATAACCCAAAATAGAAAGGGGGAAGGTTGCTCAGAATAGGAGGGAGTAATTAATAAGGTTGTCTTACATCCTCTGATATGTTGAACATAAAAACAACTACTAGAAATCGAAAACTATGTTAAACAATTGTTTCCGAAAAAGTTATTAAATAATAAATATAATATATCACAATACCGTTTATTCAAATGAATTTCATACGGACTCCATAAACAAGGTTTTAGCAAAAATATTTCTAATTTTAAAATGCGCTGAAAACTGTTTCTTTCAAAGGCTATTATCCACGATTTTTGGCCGAAAAGGCAATGAAACAAAAGATCTTAATCAATTTGTAGATGGTATCAATAATCAAGTTATTCCATTATTTATCATTTGTCCAATCCACCTACAGTTGGTCTCTCTTGTGACGGTCGCAAATTTTTGACGGACTAAATGTGACCATTTTATGATAAAAAGTAATCATCCATAAAATGTTACCAGTCATATAATGGTTACATTTTCCATAAAAATGGTCACATTTGCTCCGTCACAAGCTTGTGACGAAAAGTGTCCGTCACAAATGAGAATTTGTGATCCACATATATATATACCACATTATTCTATGGTTGGGATTAGGTCCTTCTGGCATGGAAGATAATAAAGCTAATGTTCGAAGCAATTCAAATCAATAGATTTATTCTTGAAAATGATATTTGCATCTCCCAATTTGAACATATTGTTTGTTCTTAAAGGTTGGCTAACCTAATACAGTAGGTCTTGTTTAAGACGGGTCGGATCTTACAACGGGTATTTTGTGAGAGAAAATGGGTAGAGGGGACAAGGTGGGCTCCCCCCATGTGCTCTCCACTCACCCTTAATGGGTATTTTGTGAGAGAATATGGTATCCGTCTTAAGCTTAAGACGGATACCTCGGTCTGAAATAAGAATTTGTGAACCTAATATGCATGTTTTGTAGGGTATTAAGTATACTCAAAAGTTTAAGCCTAGTGCAAAGCTAGTTGATAGATGCAAGTTCAACGTTATCTAAAATAATTGTTGGTGCATGATCCAAAAAAATAATTTATCACAATTCATCATAGATTGAAAAACGTTTTGAAAACATTAATATTCTCTTTTGTGTATATACCATTTAATTTACTTTGAATTTAAGTATTGAAATCTGGTAGGACCAAACAGTGGTAAATAAAATCCCTCCTTATGAGTTTTAACGTTGTTATTGTATTTTCGGAGTTCAAACCCGATATGTCTAGTTAAGTAATCCCTCCTCATGAGTTTTAACGTTTTTATTGTGTTCTCAAAGTTCAAACCCGATATCTCTAGTTAAGTTATAACTATTGGAAAGATAGGTTTTATTGAGAAATTACATAATAATTATGAGATAAGATGTCTATTTATACTAATAATAGAGTTCTATGTTTCCTAATCTAGTTAAGGAAATACAATATTATAATAGTAATAGTTTTCCTAAATAATATAAGAAACGAAGTGTAGTAATTAAGAAAGTCTAACAAGACGGAAACTCAACTTGACTTAGGTAATATTCCCAATACGCTCCCGCAAGACGGACGATCGGAGAGCAAGTGCAGTCTTGGACAAAATGAGTTATGCCAAGGTGGTAGTTAGAATGATGATGTGCTTAGTAGCGTCGTTGGGATGAGCTCGCCAATATATTTAGGTGGGTGCCCGAAAGGGTGGTGGTCAAAGTTGATGATAGGGATTGTGGCGAGGTTTTGGTGGCCGAAAGGGTTGTGGCCATGTTGTGTTGATGGCTCGAAGGGTTGTAGCCATAATTATAGTGGTGAGTTTGTTTAAACTTTGTGTGGTGGCCGAAAAGGGTGGTGGCCATAAACATAATACTTGGTTTGATGCAATCCCCAAGGTGGTGCCAGCGGAAGGAGAGTTGTGGATATAATCCGAACAAAGTCGGGTTTTGGATAGAGTCCGAACAAAGTCGGATTTTGGGTGGGTGTTTCTAACTTCCGGCCTAAGGATCTACTCCGAGGCGTTACCCTCTATCAAGAGCACTAGGCTCTGATACCATATTGGAAAGATAGGTTTTATTGAGAAATTGCATAATAATTATGAGATACAAGATGTCTATTTATACTAATAATAGAGTTCTATGTTTCCTAATCTAGTTAAGGAAATACAATATTATAATAGTAATAGTTTTCCTAAATAATATAAGAAACGAAGTGTAGTAATTAAGAAAGTCTAACAAGACGGAAACTCGACTTGACTTAGGTAATATTCCCAATAATAACAACCATTCTAAGTACGTTGATCTAAATTATGGACACACAATATTCTTTAATTATATACTACACAAAGCCAAGGTTGTAGCCTTGTAGAGTCTTTTATCTTGCTATGGGTAAATGGTTTGATATTATTTGAGGTTCCAAGCTAAGTCGTAGAGTGTTGTACACTACTTGTACTATATATAAACCTTATGATTTTACTAGGGATGTATCTTATACGGAGAATTGTAGAAAAACGAGAATTGGTTTAAGTGGTAAAAACTCTCTTACTTTGACCGAGAAGTTGGGGTTCAGTTTTTACCCGCGAAAAAGTGACAAAACACGTTTAGACCATTTTGTTTCTCTAAAAGCTTGAGATCATGGACCAACTTGCTTCCCTTTGAATTCTAGATATTTTACCTATATATTTCCAAGAATAATAATAATGATATAATAATATAATATAGTAATGATCAACACATTTTAATGGATTCCTACCAAAACATGCCTTCCAAAAATGTTCCAAATTTGATTCATTCTTATCAACTTACTATGTGGATGCCCTAGTTGATATAGCCTATATAGCCATATGCCCATATAGGTAACTACTATACAGAATTTATAGAATTTAGACACCATGCAACTATAAATAGAACCTAATAATAATCTCACAATTCACATTCAAAATTAGATATAAACTAAAGTACTAAACTTACATATTTAATACTTCCATTATGAGAAGAAGCTATGATTTCAAACAAGAAAGCAATGTTATCCAAGAAAATGTACCTTGGAATTATTCTTACCCTTCTTACAAATCATATAACGTTCCAACAATAACAAATAGCCACAAATCATCTTTATTCGATAATCACTACGATCCCTCAGATGAATATCATGGCTACGTTAGGTTGAATCACGAAGAAAATGATGACAACGTTGAACATTATGTTAAGAGAAATGAGCATCATTCTATGGGGACGAAGTCTGTACTTCGCCCCCCTCTTGGCTCAGTTTCTCACAGAGCCAACTACGACCCCTCAGATGAATATCATGGCTACGTTAGGTTTAAACACCAAGAAAATAATGACAACGTTGAACATTATGTTAAGAGAAACGAGCATCATTCTATGGGGGCGAAATTTATACTTCGCCCCCCTGTTGACTCAGTTTCTCACAGAGCCAACTACGATCCCACAGCTGAATATCATGGCTATGCTAGGTTTAATCACGAAGAAAATGATGACAACGTTGAACATTATGTTAAGAGAAACGAGCATCATTCTATGAGGGCGAAGTCTATACTTCGCCCCCCAATTGGCTCAGTTCCTCACCGAGCCATGTTTGATGAAGGGCGAACTATGGCTAACCATAGTAGGTGGCGATATGGTGGTCGTGGGGCCCATGAAGGCAACAAAAAAGGAGAAATAATGCATGTAGAGGTGGAGTCTTTAGCAAAGAAACTTGAAGGAGTTGGGCGTAAGGTTGAGGAAATTGAGGTAATTGAATATGAGGTGACAAGGCGTTATAGTCCCGGTGTGTACCATGGATGGAAAGTCGTGTAGTTAAAAAAGTTTACCTAAGTGAATTATCCTTCCATTTACCTCAAAGTTTATAGTGAATTGGTTTTACAATATAATAATGTAAAATCAATAAAATTAAGAGGCAAATACTTTTACATCAATAATATAATAATAATAATAATAATAATAATAATAATAATATGAATAATAATATGAACAATAATAATAATAATAATAATAAGTTTGAATTAAATATAATAATAATAATAATAATAATAATAATAATAATAATAATAATAATAATATATTATTATGTTATATGTAATCTTAAATATACTTGCATGCACATCTAAGATGGCTTAATCAAAGTGTAATAAATGAAATTAACACTTTCCTTATTTAAATGTTATGCGGTCGTCTAGTATTCCCTATGTCCGGTCGTTAATTGTTTACCTTTACTATTGGTACAAAGATTAAAGAAAATGTGTGAGGACCATTTGTGATTCGACTTAGTGAATAACAAGTAGACAATAGTCTCATTAGAAAATCAAATTACTCACAGATAACTTTTCTAATATAAAAAGTCAAACAAATAACCACGACTGAGGGAGTAAAAATGTAAGATTCAATATCTAGTTTAGATATTTCCTTAGTTTGGTCTAACTCTATATATGATATAAGGTCATATGAGTTAAATAGATTAACAAGTCAATTCAACTTGAATTCAACCCATTTTGATTAAATGGGTTATTCATGATGAGTTTGTGTCGTAAGACCTTGACCCTATCCAGGCTCATTTAACTATTGTGTCGTGTTTGAGTCGACCCAATCACTTAAATGGGTCAAAATGTCTAACCCGAATCCGCTAATATCGTGTCGGGTTCATGTCGTGCTATCGGGTCGCTATTTGCCAGCTTTGACCAATCATACTAACAAGGTCATTCTATATGATAATTTGGGCCTAAATATAATGGAAAATGATTGTGTGTCATCTATAATTAGACCAACCAATCATACTAACAAGATCATTCTATAAGATAATTCGGGCCCAGACATAATGGAAAAGGATTGTTTCACCATATAGAGAGTGGGTTGACTATAGGCCCAATGAAAAGGTTTGGGTAAGCCCATAAATTATGAAAAGACAATAATTAACCGGGATAGAGAGAGTAATTAATAGCAGCAACAAATATGAGCACAATAAAAGCATTTTGGTGCGTTTTTTACGGAGTCAGTTTTAGACAATTGTATTTGAAGAAGTCTTGACCTAGTAGTTAATGCTTATGTATCATGATAACATATTACAGATTCAAATTATGATCCTCTATATTATACTGACTTTGCGTTTCATTTAACATGAAAAAAGTACAATTGTGAGTTCAACACTTCTACTATGTTACGAGTACTTAACTTTATCGATTAAGTTTTGAAATGTATCATTCATACTCTTTTTAATTCTTGTCTACAACATAATCACCTTAGTGACTACCTTCACACACTGTAAAAGAAAAATAATGCTCCATCCGTTTCGATTATTTATTTACACAACTATATTTTAATATGTATCGTTCATTCTAGGGTTTCCATTTATATTAACAATTAGTCTTGCTTCTGACGGTCACTATACGTCACAAACTTGTGAAGGGTCGGATCTCTCTCACAAGTTTGCAAGTGGGAGAATAAGAGGAAAACCATTAATTCCCCACTTGCAAGCTTGTGAGAGGAATCCGACCCGTCACAAGCTTGTGACGGACAGTGACCATCAGAAATCAGAATTTGTGTTATATTAAACCCTACAACAATTAATGGAATTGACAATGCTAGATGAGAGAAGTCACAATCATGGTGTAAACTCATGACTTAGTCTTAACAAAGTTGATACATCATTGGATAAACAATAAATTAGCTAAAGCAAACTTCTACGTACTTGTTATTAATCAAATATTATTATTACACACATCAATACATAATTTCTTTGTAAATGAATCAGCAAATTTAATTTAGAAGCTAACTTCAATTTTGGTCGGTGTGATTAGGAACCTATAGTCACTTGGTCTCTTGTCATATCGTCATCAATCTATATTTGCTGAATACTTAAAAGTAATTAGCTTATACACAAATTCTTCTTGTTTTAAATTTTTGTTTAAGTCGGTAATACTCGGTTTAAGTTTAAAACTAGGGGTGTTTAAGGCTCCGGCTACCACGAGCGGTAGAGCCAGGTATCCAATTTTGACCACCGAATTTAAAAGTTTTATGGATGAAATTTAATACATACATCGATGTATAGAATACTTGTACATTTATACTATGGACCTCCTTTTTTTTGTGGTGCACCGAACATCCATTATTTTAAGACGCCCCTGCTTAAAACGAGTCAAATAAATTATAAAATACAACATCTAGGTAATGCGTAGTGTCGAACTATTTGTCTTATTTTTTCACATGAAATGTTATTTAACGGTATTAATCTTAAATTGAGAATGTTCATTTTAAGAGAGACCCACCGAACTACATTTCGCCTCACTTAGAAGATCATATTCATTTTATTTATAAAACAAGTCAATACTACCCTAAATTGATGGATGAGACTTATTCTTTTTATCTCATATGCGGATCCATCTATTTGACCGTTCTAATACTTAAGACATATGCTTCCATCTTCAACCTAAATTTTGTGAGTAAACCGATTTATTCAGGAGTTAGGATCCTCTCCAAAGTAATAGATGGTCCAATACTTCTAATAGAATCATTTTTATATAATATTTCTCATATTTACCTCACCATCAATCACTTAAAATTTGGTCGGTTAAATCCTTTCAGGATAATATCTACAACGTTGAGAAGTAATGGAGAAGGGAAGTAATGAAGAGGATCCAAATTGTTTATTCAGTCTCCTTGTCAGTGCCTCAGTGGCGTGGCTCTTAGTCAATGTGATTATTTTATTTGAGTATATTGGCATATTTGATTTTTCTTTGTTTAGACATTATAAATCCATATCGGTCGAATTTGTGACATTGCTAATGACATAAGTTTAGTCATATTAATCGTATCGGTCCTATTAGTAAAGTTGTGAGATGGTTTGAATGACATCAGTTACTAATCAATCGTATTAAAAAAACAATTAGTAACATGCTAATTAAATTGTACGGAGTATATTATAAAATTAATCTTGAGATTTCTTGTGCATTCTTCCATTTGGAATGTAAATGAAAATTTTCTATAGCTAATTAAAAATTGATTGTATCACGATCACTTAATACAATAATGAGTAATATACGATTATACGGACTAATCCATAATATAAAGACTAAATTGAGAAGCTTGTACAAGAAAGCACCAAAAGAGGGGACATCTCTATTAATAATCGTAAAAATATTTGAGAAAAAATAAATAGTGTGGTCAAACTCAACAACCCTTTTGACCAAATAACACTCATATAACAAATACTCCTGTGTGTGACCGTCTCGTACAATAACCCGTAAGCATAATGTACTTAGTAGCGAAACCAGAATTTCTAAAACAAATTGATATATGAAATACTCCATAATGTTTAGTAGAAAATATCAACCATATTAACTAAAAATTTTGATATTTCGATTTTTTCATTTTCAAGAGAGCGACCACCCCTACTAGTCCCGCAGTTCCATAAGTGAGTGCAATGACTCATCAACACCAACTAAAAATTAATTAAAAAAATTGCAATTTAATGTATGGACCTACAAAGTGGACAAGTACTATGATGATTGTCAAACCATTTCTCCAAGCAATTCTTATGAAAGAAATGCTTACAAGACAACTCACTCACTTCCTCTTCTTCCTTAAACTTTGATAAACACACACAACATTTAATTATTATCTCATTTTGTTTTGTAATAATTGTTGAAGTTTCATTATTATCAAGGGTAAAATTGGAAGAATTGAACTTTATGATAGAAATTCCTCTTACCCTAGTTCTTATATAACCATATAATTCATTTGAAATGTTGTTTTCACTAACATTTGTATGAATAACCCAAGTTGATGCACCAATCAATTCAAACATTGATTTTAGTAAATTTTTGAGTATTGTAATTGACATTAATGTGTTCATTACTAATATTGGTAACATTCCATCTGAAGCACTTGGGAAATTAGACAATCCCATTATTATTATATTGTTTATATCGCTCGAAATCTCAACTTTTAATAACACTCGAAATCTCAACTTTTAATCAGAATGCTCAGTCGAGCTTCTTTTATATAGAGAGGTTATTATTATTATTGATATAACCTTTCTATTTTTGGAATATATTTTCTTTCTAATAAGGTATTTTTGGGATTTTCTTGCAATTTTAAGTATTTGTAGGGGAGAAAAAGTGAGGTCAATGATAAATAAGGAAGGTTGGAGGATAAAGGAATTTGAGGAAGAGTAAGGTTATATATATAGTATGAATTTGTACTAGGTTGATGAAGGTTAATATTGGTATTTTGATGAATAAAATGGAGGAGTTGTTGACACGTGGTGACACGTGTAAGATTTTCATTTTTTTTAAGTGGCTATTGTTAAATATGATTAATTAAGTTGATTACATGACACATAATTACATTAACCTTGGTCATGTTCTTTTGATTCAAATTTGCTTAACCTTAGTTAAACTAAACCTATTTAAATTGAGTGGATTTCAATTAAACATAACTAAACATTATATATTTCAATAGAGATGGTTTGTAAAATAGTCATATATATTAGTAAATTACTATATTTTTACATGGTTTGTAAAATAGTCATCTTGAAAATTAAAAACCTTCTTGTGATACCATTTTCACATTATTATTATTCAAATATGCAATTATACATTTCAATAGAGATGTCTTATGGCACATAACAACTACGGAGTAACAATTTATCCTTTCAAAATTTAATATAATGACATGCATAGCACATTACAACCAACAAATTATCCTCAAACTCTTGAGAATTTCACTCAAATTTTAATCACTAAGCCACATTTTTAATAATTGTAATATTATCATCTTATAAGTTTATTACTCCGTATTAGGTTGATTTATGTTTCACAAATTCTCATTGAAGATGAACATTATTCATCACAAGTTGAAGATGAATAGTGACTCTCTCACAACATGTAAGTGAAAGGGCAAATAATAGTATTCGTCTTCAGTAAGACGAGCGTTTTATGTTTAGCTTGAGCTATAAGGTGGTTTACATACTAAGTAAACGTCATTGAGTCCACCAAGACAATAACTTTACAACCAAATACGAAAGTTACTTAGCCACGTGTCCTTGGTTGATTTTACGTTGACCAATTAAAATACTAAACGTGGAATTATAAATGGGTTGGAGAAAGATTTTTGTTACAAAATAAACCTACATTATTAATGAATTTTTATTATTAAATATTAAATATAGATTTTAAAAACCAGCAAAGCCCAAAGTTTACGCGTATACTTTATTGTGGGCCGCTTATGTTGCTGTCGATGAAAGTATGAAACTGCCTTGCTCCCTCCCAAGGCCCAGCTTGTTGGTGTTCCCTTTTTATTAAGCATGTATGTACAATTCGGAGTGTTTGGTAAATAACATATTGTAATGACTAATAACACCTGTTAAGACTAACCCGACTTGTTAAAGTTGATCGGAGAATCGAAAGTGATCAGAAAACTGTGAACTAAACTTGACCCGAAAGTGACCAGGACTTCAGGAGTGACTCATCAAACAACCCAAAATGACTTGTTTTAAGAAAAATTCTGACCTAAAATGCCTCAAACAAACAACCATAACCCGATCCGAATAATCCATTCGCCAGGTCTAATTGTAATATAATAGCCTCTGATCTAATATTAAACTATATTATCATTCTTATATTGTAATATTTTCATATTGTAAATTCTTAAGTTAAAGAATTGGTTCCTTTTCCCTTTATTACAAAAAAGACACTTTACCGTTGTTAATTTGCTAAGGTCTTTAATTATCCATCATGCAAAAAAAAAAGGATTAATAAACAAATATCTTTTTTGTTTTTACAACGGATACAGATAGCCTATATTGCCTTACATATGAGGAACATTAATAATTATCCAGATACAGAATCTAGGATAGAGATTAACAGCTAAACATTTGGACGTGCCTAATACTAATAAAACATAAATAAAAAATACAGTTACAACATTAAAACAAGATAGAGAAAAAATTGAAGGTCAAAACTATTAATGAGTCATTTAGAATTTATTTGTACTCCATATTAACTACTCCTATATTTATTGTCACACATTGCTAGTTAAAGAGTAACTTGAACAAATGTAAGTGTTAAGATTCTCTCTATTTCCTCCTTTTTATTACGTATCGAAAGTTGTTACTCCCTCGTCTCAGTCTAGTTTACACTTGTTTTATTTTCCCTCACAAAATAAAGTAAATGTAATGTAATTATGTAAACAATTCACTGGGCAGAGGGAATACTTGTTAGTTGTCTAAATTTTGTCACGAGATATAATAAAGAACGAACATTTATTTTGGGGTAAAGGGAGACAAAATAATAGATATACCGTCGATAGAGTTATCGTTTCTTGTGACTTTACCGACATCCAACTAAAGTTAGTTGACATCTACTTCCGCACACCAATTACATTGATGAAGTTATCTAACGAATACATAATTTGAGATGTTTATCTAGACAAAATTCTTGTGTTCTCCAGAAGGACAGTCATTCGTACACCTAACTCATCGTAATATTCTTTAACTTTCTATTTTAGTCCTTTACTAACCCAAAAATTCGGAGGACACGATAATTTTTCATTTGCCTAGGACTAGGGGGAAGACACACGTTAGTAAGTTAGAGTAACAGCATTACAAGTGACTCGAGTCTCTTATGAATCTTTTAGCATAATATAGGCACCGCTTGCTTCCCAACCCTGGCCTCTAGGTAAGGCATGGCTGTTTCCTGCAATATAATTTCATATAACCTGTTATTATATCATACACTTTCCGTCCCAGTTAATTATTGTCCTATTTCTTTTTAGGTGTCTCAGTAAATTGTTGTCCTTTCTATATTAAGAAAGTTTGATATGAGTAATTTGATCATTTAATGAGACTATTATCTACTTGTTATATAGAAATCACAAATGGTCTACCACCCTTTCCTTGGTCTTCGTGTCAAAATAAAAGGACAACAATTGATCGGGACGGAGGTAGTATGATATTATAAGCAATTCCAGCTTAGATTTAGTACACTGAAAATTAAACTAAGGGTGAAAAAAAATACGTGTTCCTTGGAAACTGGAAATTATGGAAACTGTGTTTTGCATCACATGAATTTTCACTATTTTTAGTATTTGCAATTATTCTGGGAGATTTCCGACCAACAATTCGTCTATAAACTTATTTATAACATAAAACGAGTATAAATAATACTCCCAACTAATCATATATATAAGAATGCGTTTGTGTACAGATTATGGAATTGTAAAAACAAATGCAATGTCGAGGAATTCAAACCCAAAACTATAAGTAACGCCTCTAATAACATTATCAGCAAGCCGCTTCAGGTGTTACGGATTTATATAATATGGAATATTGGCGCCTGTTATCTAGGCTCAAACCCAGCTGGAGGTCCGGCCGATGGTTCCTTGCCTAAGAGAAATTATCATTCACATAATACTGGCTGATAATATGAACACAAATTCTTGTTTAAGACGCAGGACAATTGTGATATTTAGTACGGAGTAATATGATACTTCGTACAAGATATCAATGTACATCCGAATATCGACTAGTCTAGTTGATACATGTTGTTTCTAAGTTTGTCAAACCGTTTTCAGTTCAGCTAGTTATGAGTTCAACAGGCAAAGCTACAACATTACACAGAAATGCATATCAACCAGCTGTCCCAAATAACTTTTGCATTGCATCAGATGAAAGTGTGAACTCTTTATTACATCCACAGTTCATTACAAGTTAATCATACAATAAAAACAACACTAGTACAGTGGTACACATCATTTCGGAACTTGACTACAACGAGAACTCGACTAAAATGAATCATCGTCTTAAAACCGTTAGTGACAGTCATCGAAACTTCAGCAGACAAATACAATTCAGACTTGCATCGAAGTCTATCTCGACGTATCTTCTAAATAGAATGCATCGATTACTAGCTAAAACCGAGTAAAACATAACACATACATCACCAACATCAACATTGTGCAAACAATGCACAAACTAAGCTCTCACAGGCTTCTGTAAAACAGCAGACAAATACACTTCAGACTTCCCAGACCCTCCAACTTTCTCTCCAACAACCCATTTCAACTTCTTATACCCGAATTTCTCAATCAATCGGGTCAAAACCCGCTTTCTCTCTTCACTAACACAATAAAAATTATCCAACCAAAACAACCCACCAACCCTCAAAACCCTATCAATATCAAACAACAAAAATTCCATCTTCTCCGACTTCCCACCGACATCCAATTCACTCCCAATTCGCACCAAATCAAACAAATTATCATAAAACGGAAACCGATAATCCAAACTCATAAACAAAGGAAACAACCCTCTAGCCGCGATAAACTCGTTAAATGGCCCCTCCACATTCAAACTCTGAGTAAAAACAGTCACATTTTTCTCGTACATTCGCGCAGCGAATGTCCCTGTAGAACCACTACCACCAATATCAAAACCGATCCGAATTCGATCCCAATTACCTACTAACCCTAAAACATCATCAATACTAAAATCATTCTTCCATTTTCCCTTAACAAACCTATCAAATTCACTCCCATTTCTACTCAAATCAAACTTATTAAACCCTAATTTCTTACCCAAACACTTAAAACTATTACAACTATACCCTTCCCAACTACCAACAACCTTCTCACTAACACTACTCCAAAGCGATTTCGGCAAAGGGTAAAGTTGTCCAAATTTATTAACCGTTTTACTAAAACACCTTCTTCTAGGTAATGGCTCACAACCTTGTAACAGTAACTTTTCCGTAACGGGCAGATCACCCGAGCTGCCCGGGCTACCCGGACACTGCCCGTAAACTTTATAATTCATAAAATTTGATAAATTGTGTAATGATTTAGAACAACTGTGACCTACAGAAGCGGTCATTTCTGTGATCCCTGACCTAGAATCTTTACCTAACGGTAAAACGTGAGGTTGAAGGAAACTCTTGAGCTCAAGAGGTGTATTAATGGCGGAAATGTCGATTGTTTCGTAACCCAAAAGATTTTGCTCAATTTGGGTTAATTTTTTTTGGGATTGTTCGATTTCTTTCATGATTTCGGATACTTTTTCTGAGATTATAGTATGATGATGATGAATTGGGTTTTTATCGATTTGATTGTTGTTGTAAGTGAAAGCGTAAAGGGCGAAGAGATTTGTTGTTACTACTGAGAAGAGCATTATTAGGTTAACTGCTGATGAACAGATTGAAGATCTCTTGAATCTTGCGGTTCCATCGCCGATTTTTAGGGAAACTGATCCCATTTCTGGGAATTTTTTATTTGGGGAGAAATTGATCGGGAAAAAAGGGGTTTGAGAGAGTAGCTAGATTTGAGTGAAGTAAGTGAAGTGAAGTGAAGGGGAGAAGAGTGTTGACAATGAAGTGTTCACAGGATTTTTTTTCGTGCCCGGAAACGTCCGGGGTGTTGGGTCGACCCGATCGTTAAACGATGTCAATTTGTTGGCTTTCGTAGCTAGCCAGCTAGGACTAATAATGGGTGGTCAAAAGGGCTGGGCAGCCTCGGCATGACCATTCCTCTATCCCGGGCTAATTTAGGGTTTCCCCTGTCAACCTCGAACGCTAAAATTCGGACTTGTCCCAAGCCCGCCCAAAACCCGCCCATGGGATCACTATTTGCTCGTCCTGCCTCATCCCAGCCCACCATCTATCTCAGGTCGTTCTGGGTCCCAAGCCAAGACCAACCCGGCCTCACCCGACCCGACTCGCGAGTTTGATCAACCCTAAGGACTATGCATCTGATTGAAACTTGATTTGGACCAGGCTTGAAATGGCAAAAAAGATGGGCCATAAACCGTACGGAATTATTGTAACTAGAACTATGCATCGAATCGGATCGTGATTGGACCAGGTTCGGAATGGCAAAAAAATGACATACCATAGACCGGACATGTATAATAAACTCCTGGTTGGGTCGGAAACTATCCATAGACCGGACCGGTAAAATAAACTCCTGGTTGGGTCGGAAACTATCCATACTCGGGTACTTACGCTAATTTTATAAAGAACTTATCAACCTTATACCTATAAAGTGAAGATAAATGCATTATTTAAGTCGAACAGCCGTAAAATGGCGAAAACCGTGTATTATATACGCTGCAATTTAGGTCGTTTTGAGGTCGTACTGGGTCACGTTTCATTTTCTAACGATTTTCAAACCACGGGTTCAAAGTCTTGTTAGGAGTTACCCTATTAGATTAAACTATCAGATAACAAGTATTTATCCATTTTCACGATAAACCGTGTAATCCCCAAAAAGCGTTTATCGCATATCGACACCCTCAAACCTCCTCCGTTTCTTCTTAAATTTTTCATGGAGGCTTTACCTGATCCAATAAAATGACTGTGTGATTTACAGACCTTTCTAACCCGGAGCCGCGAAATGCCGCCGTGTATTATATACGCTGGAATTTTGGGCCGTTCGGGAGATCGTATTGGGTCACGTTTCAGTTAATAACAATTTTGATACCACAGGTCCATGTTCATGTTAGGATTCACCCTATTCGATTTAACAATCCGATAAATAGTATTTATCCATTTTCACAATAAACCGAGTTATCCCTAAAAATCGTTTATCGCGTACAGACCCCTCAAATCTCCTCCATTTCTCCTCAAACTTTTCGTGGAAGCTTTATCTGTTCCAATAAAATGTTTGTATGAGTTACAGACATTTCTGACTCGGAGCCGCGAAATGCCGAAAACTATTTATATACGCTACAATTAGGGCCGTTCAGGAGGTGTAATACTTGATCACGTTTCATTTTCTAACGATTTTAATACCACGGGTCCATGTTTGTGTTAGAAGTTACCCTATTCGAATAAACCATTAGATAACAAGTATTTATCTATTTTCACGATAAACCGAGTTATCCCCAAAAAAACGTTTATCGCATACAGACACCCTCAAATCTCGTCCGTTTATTATCGAATTTTTTGTGAAAGCTTCATCTAATCCAATAAAATGTCTGTGTGATTTACAGACATTTCTATCCTAGAGCCTCGAAATACCAAAAACCATGTATTACACGCTGCAATTTGGGCCGTTTTGGGGGTCGTATTAGGTGACGTTTCATTTTCTAAAGATTTTCATACCACGGGTCCAGAGTCGTGATAGGAGTCACCCTATTCGATTAAACCATTAGATAACAAATATTTATCCATTTTCACGAAAATCCGAGTTATCTCCAAAAAACGTTTATCGCATATTGACACCCTCAAAACTCCTCCGTTTCTTCTCAAGTTTATCGTGGAAGGTTTATCTGTTCAAATAAAATGTCTGTGTGATTTACAGACATTTCTGACCCAGAGCCGCGAAATGCCGAAAACGGTGTATTATACGCTGCAATTTGGGCCGTTTGCAAGGTTGTATTTGGTCACGTTTCATTTTCTAAAAATTTTCATAACACGGGTCCAGGATCGTGTTAGGATTCACCCTCTTCGATTAAACCATCGGATGACAAGTGTTTATCCATTTTCACGATAAACCGAGTTAACCCCAAAAAACGTTTATCGCATACCGACACCCTCAAATCTCCTACGTTTCTTCTAAAACTCTTTGTGGATGGTTTATATGATCCAATAAATTGCTTGTGTGATTTACAGACATTTCTAACTCGGAGGCGCGAAATGCCGAAACCGTGTATTATACTCTGCAATATTGGCCGTTCGGGAGGTTGTACAAGGTCACGTTTCATTTTCTAACGATTTTCATACCACAGGTCCAGGGTCGTGTTAGGATTCACCCTATTCGATTAAAACCTCAAATAACAATTATTTATCCATTTTCACGATAAACCGAGTTTTTCTCAAAAAACGTTTATCGCAAACCGACACCTTCAAATATTCTCCATTTCTTCTCAAAATTTTCGAGGAAGCTTTATATGATCTAATAAAATGTCTGTGTGATTTACAGACATTTCTGACCCAAAGCAAAATGCCGAATCGTATATTATACGATACATTTTGTGCCGTTTGGGAGGTCGTATTGGGTCACGTTAACAACACTTTTCATACCATGGGGTCTTGTTAGGAGTTAATCTATTCGATTAAACCATCATATAACAAATATTTATCCATTTTGACGATAATCCGAGTTATCCCCAAAAAATGTTTATCGTATATTGACACCCTCAAATCTTCTTCATTTCTTCTCATATTTTACGTGGAAGATTTATCTGATCCAATAAAATGTCTATGTGATTTACAGACATTTCTGACCGGGAGCCGCGAAATGCCGAAAACTGTGTATTATACGATGCAATTTGGGCCGTTGTCGGGAGGTCTTACTGGGTCACGTTTTATACAACGAGTCCAGGCCGTGTTAGGAGTCACCATATTCGATTAAACCATCAGATAAAAAATATTTATCCATTTTCACGATAAACCGAACTATCCCCAAAAATCGTTTATCGTATACCGACACTCTCAAAAGTCAAATCTCCTCCGTTTCTTCTCAAATTTTTCGTGGAAGCTTTATCTGATCTAAGAAATTGTCCGTGTGATTTACAGACATATCTGACCCGTAGCCGCGAAATGCCGTAAACCGTAGATTATACGATTCAATTTGTGCCGTTCGGGAGGTCGTACTGGGTCATGTTTCATTTTCTAACAATTTTCATACCACGGGTACGTGGTCGTGTTAGGAGTCACCCTATTCGATTAAACCTTCAGATAACAAGTATTTATCCATTTTCATGATAAACCGAGTTATCCTCAAAAAACGTTTATCGCATACGGACACCCTCAAATCTCCTTCATTTCTTCTCAAATTTTACGTGAAAGCTTTATCTGATCCAATAAAATATCTATGTGATTTAGAGACGTTTCTGACTCGGATCCGCGAAATGCCGAAAACCGTGTATTATACGCTGCAATTTGGGCCGTTCAGGAGGCCGTACGGGGTCACATATTATTTTCTAACGACTTTCATACAACGAGTCCAGGGTTGTGTTAGGAGTTACCCTATTCGATTAAAACCTCAGATAACAATTATTTATCAATTTTCACGATAAACCGAGTTTTTGTCAAAAACTGTTTATCGCAAACCGACACCCTCAAATCTCCTCCGTTTCTTCTCAAATTTTTCGTGGAAGCTTTATCTGATCCAAGAATTTTGTCTGTGTGATTTACAGACATATCTGACCCGTAACCGCGAAATGCCGAAAACCGTGGATTCTACGCTGCAATTTTTGCCGTTCGGGAGGTCGTATTAGGCCACGTTTCATTTTCTAACAATTTTCATACGACGGGTACATGGTCGCGTTAGGAGTCACCCTATTTTATTAAAACCTCATATAATAATTATTTATCCATGTTCACGATAAACCGAGTTTTTCTCAAAAAAACGTTTATCGCACACCGACACCCTCAAATATTCTCCGTTTCTTCTCAAACTTTTTGAGGAAGCTTTATATGATCTAATAATATGTCTTTGTGATTTACAGACATTTCTGACCCAGAGCCGCGAAATGCCGAAAATCGTATATTATACGCTGCATTTTGTGCCGTTCGAGAGGTTGTACTGGGTCATGTTTCATTTAACAACGATTTTTATACCATGGGGTCCTGTTAGGAGTTAATCTATTCGATTAAACCATCAGATAACAAATATTTATCCATTTTGACGATAATCCGAGTTATCCCCAAAAAATGTTTTATCGTATACTGACACCCTCAAATCTCCTCCATTTCTTCTCATATTTTTCGTGGAAGATTTATCTGATCCAATAAAATGTCTGTGTGATTTACAGATATTTCTGACCCGGAGCCGCGAAAAGACGAAAACCGTGTATTATATGCTGCGATTTGGGCCGCTATCAGGAGGTCTTATTGGGTTACGTTTTATTTTCTAACGACTTTCATACCACATTCCAGGGCCGTGTTAGGAGTCACCCTATTCGATTAAACCATCAGATAACAAATATTTATCCATTTTCACGATAAACCGAGCTATCCCCGAAAATCGTTTATCGTATACCGACACTCTCAAATCTCCTCCGTTCCTTCTCAAATTTTTCGTGGAAGCTTTATTTGATCTAAGAAATTTTGTGTGTGATTTACAGACATATATGACCCGTAGCCGCGAAATGCCGAAAACCGTGGATTATACGCTGCAATTTGTGCCGTTCAGGAGGTCGTACTGGGTCATGTTTCATTTTCTAACGATTTTGAAACCACGGGTACGTGGTCGTGTTAGGAGTCACCCTATTCGATTAAACTTTCAGATAACAAGTATTTATCCATTTTCATGATAAACCGAGTTATCCTCAAAAAACGTTTATCGCATACGGACACCCTTAAATCTCCTCCATTTCTTCTCAAATTTTACGTGGAAGCTTTATCTGATCCAATAAAATATCTATGCGATTTAGAGACGTTTCTGACACGGAGCCTCCAAATGCCGAAAACCGTGTATTATACGTTGCAATTTAGGCCGTTCGGGAGGCCGTACGAGGACACATTTTATTGGGCCGCGAAATGACGTCCTGGGGTGCGTTTTAGTTTCTCACGATTTTTGTAACATGTGTCCTGGGCCGTGGTAGAAGTTACCATTTTCGATTAACCCATCAGATAACAAGTATTTATCCATTTTCTCGATAAACCGAGTTACCCCGAAAAACGTTTATCGCATACCGTCACCCTCAAATCTCCTCCGTTTATGCTCAAAATTTGTGTGGAAGCTTTATCTGAGAAAATAAAATGTTTTTTTTTATTTACAATCATTTCTGACCCGGGGCCGCAAATTACCGAAAATCGTGTATTATAGGCTGCAACTTGGGCCGTTCAGGAGGTCGTATTGGGCTGCGTTTCAGTTTCTCACGATTTTTGTACCATGTGTCCTGGGCCGTGGTAGAAGTTACCATGTTCGATTAAACCATCAGATAACAAGTATTTATCCATTTTCTCGATAAACAGAGTTACCCCCGAAATACGTTTATCGCATACTGACACCCTCAAATCTCCTCCTTTAATGCTCAAAATTTGTGTGGAAGCTTTATCTGAGCCAATAAAATGTTTGATTGATTTACTGCCATTTATGATCCGAGGCCACAAAATACCGAAAACCGTGTATTATATGCTGCAATTTGGGCCGTTCGGGTCATGTTTCATTTTATCACGAATTTGGTACTACGTGGCCTGGGCTGTGGTAGTAGTTATCCTGTTCGATTAAACCAGCAGATAACAAGTATTTATTCATTTTCACGATAAACAGAGGTACCTCCGAAAAACGTTTATCGCATACCGACACCATCAAATCTTCTCCGTTTATGCTCAAAATTTGCGTGGAAGCTTTATCTGAGCCAATAAAATGTTTGTTTGATTTATTGCCATTTCTGACCCGGGGCCACAAACTACCAAAAACCGTGTATTTTATTATATATATGCAGTAATTTGGGCCGTTCAGGATGTCTTACTCGGCTGCGTTTCATTTTCTCACGATTTTTGTATCATGTGTCCTGGGCCGTGGTAGAAGTTTCTATTTTCAATAAAATCATCAGATAACAAATATTTATCCATTTTCTCGATAAACCGAGATACATTCGAAAAACATTTATCGCATACCGACACCCTCAAATCTCCTCCGTTTATGCTCCAAATTTGTGTGGAAGCTTTGTCTGAGAAAATAAAATGTTTTTGTGATTTATAGTCATTTCTGACCCGGGACCGCAAAATACCGAAAACCGTGTATTATAGGCTGCAATTTGGGACATTCAGGAGGTCGTATTGCGTCATGTTTCATTTTCTCACGAATTTTGTACCACGTGTCCTGAGCTGTGTTGATAGTTATCCTGCTTGATTAAACCAACAGTTAATAAGTATTTATCCATTTTCACGATAAAAAGAGGTACATCCGAAAAACGTTTATCGGATACCGACACCATCAAATCTCCTCCGTTTATGCTCAAAATTTTCGTGGGAGCTTTATCTGAGCCAATAAAATGTTTGATTGATTAACTACCATTTCTGACCCGGGGCCACAAGATACCGAAAAACGTGTAATAGGCTGTAATTTGGGTCGTTAGAGAGGTCGTATCGGGTTGCGTTTCAGTTTCTCACGATTTTTGTACCATGTGTCCTAGGCCGTGGTAGAAGTTACCATGTTCGATTAAAGCATCAGGTAACAAGTATGTATTCATTTTCTCGATAAACCGAGTTATCCCCGAAAAACGTTTATCGCATACCGACACCCTCAAATATCATCCGTTTATGTTCACAATTTGTGTGGAAGCTTTATCTGAGAAAATAAAATGGTTTTGTAATTTACAGTCATTTCTGACCCGGGGCCGCAAAATACCGAAAACCGTGTATTATAGGCTACAATTTAGGTCGTTCGGGAGATCGTATTGGTCATGTTTCATTTTCCGACAAATTTTGTACCACGTGTCTTCGGCTGTGTTAGTAGATATTCTGTTCGATTAAACCAACAGTTAACAAATATTTATTCATTTTCACGATAAAAAGAGGTACCTCCAAAAAACGTTTATCGCATACCGACGCCATCAAATCTCCTCCGTTTAGGCTGAAAATTTGTGTGGGAGCTTTATCTGAGCCTATAAAATGTTTGTGTGATTTACCGCCATTTCTGACCCAGGGCCACAAAATACCGAAAACCGTGTATTATAGGCTGTAATTTGAGCCGTTCGGGAGGTCGTACTGGGTAGCGTTTCATTTTCTCACGATTTTTGTACCATGTGTCCTGGGCCGTGGTAGAAGTTACCATGTTCGATTAAACCATCAGATAACAAGTATTTATCAATTTTCTCGATGAACCGTGTTATCCCTAAAAAACGTTTATCGCATACTGACACCCTCAAATCTCATCCGTTTATGCTCAAAATTTGTGCGGAAGCTTTATCTTAGAAAATTAAATGTTTTTGTGATTACAGTTATTTCTGACCCGGGGCCGCAAATTACCGAAAACCGTGTATTATGCTGTAATGTGGGTCGTTCAGGAGGTCGTATTGAGTCATGTTTCATTTTCTCACGATTTTTGTACCACGTGTTCTGGGCTTTGTTAACAGTTATCCTGTTTTTTATCCATTTTCACGATAAAAAGAGGTACCTCCGAAAAACGTTTATCGCATACCGACACCATCAAATCTCCTCCGTTTATGCTTAAAATTTGCGTGGGAGCTTTCTCTGAGCCAATAAAATGTTTGTGAAATTTACTGCAATTTCTGACCCGGGGCCACAAAATACCGAAAACCGTGTATTATAGGCTTTAATTTGGGCCGTTCGGGAGGTCGTACTGGGCTGCGTTTCAGTTTCTCACGATTTTTGTACCATGTGTCCTGGGTCGTGGTAGAAGTTACTTTTGGAGTGAGTATCCTCAACAATAGTGTGATCACTTAATTAAACCTCAATAATAAGAATAAAAAGGGATGATTAACATTATAGTCAACTGGTCCACATTAATCAGTAATGATTGGCTTACTAGAGTTTGACATTACTGTCGTATGACGGTGGTGATCAGTTGATCTCTTGAAGTCACACCGAAAGGACGATTCCCCAAATCATAAAGTTAATTAATTGTATAACGATACAGATTAATTAATCCTATGGATTGAATGAGTTCAATCTGTATATGAGAATTACATCTTATTATAATATGATTAAATAAGATACATATTGGTAATTAAATGTCATATTATCAAAACTGTATAATGTTTATGAAACATTAGAGATAAGAGTGATTGGTTAAATGTAACTACAATAAGTTGTAATTATATTAACTATATATGAGATAAACCATTTTACATACATGTAATTATAGATTGTTACTTAAAATGTTAAGTATAATTTATTTGTTAAAAGATTGTATTTAATTGTTAAATATAATTTTATAAGCAAGATTACATGTAATTTGTCACATGTCACACATATGACAAATGACAAAATGTAAAAGTTAAAATGGAAGTCCATTTTACCTCATGTGTACCGGTTTTGGTGATGAGAATTAGGGTGGTAATTATTTGTATGTTTTATGAGATAAACAACATAATTACACCCTAAGAACTATAGCTTACCCTAGAGACTTGGGTAAGAGAAAAAGCAAGGCATGCTTGTCCCCTCCCAAGTCCCAAAACCGTCGGCCCCAAGGTGAACAAAAGGAGAAGTTGTTCTCATCTTTTGTACACACAATTACTCATATGTTTTGAACATAAGTTACTTATCACACTAGAAAATAAGAACAAAACTAGTTGTTCTTACAACATTCTCATACAAAACACACCCCAAGTTATATTACTATTTGTAGTAGTGATAATAAGGTGAAGGAGGTTTCTTATCATATCTAGCATTGTGTGATAAAGAGACGATTTGAGATAGTCTAAGTGCATCCAAGAGGAGTGTCTCTACACTTGGGACTTAGGAAGTTCATCCCTAGATCTATTAGCTCAAGAACAAAGAGAGGAAGGAGTCCTTTCCTTGTGCCCAAACTCGACACAAGCAATGTGAGGAAACCGTTCTCCTCTTCATCTTGTTTATTTTATTAGCATGTAACTAGATCTTACATAAACTAATGAAAGAGTTAATTAGTAAATCATAAGAAGAGTTAATTAGTAAATCATAAACCAATTAAAGACTTAGGAAACGTTTATCGCATACCGACACCATCAAATCTCTTTCGTTTATGCTCAAAATTTGTGTGGATGCTTTATCTGAGAAAATAAAATGTTTTTATGATTTACAGTCATTTCTGACCCGGGGCCGCAAAATACCGAGAACCGTGTATTAGGCTGCAATTTGGGTCGTTCGGGAGGTCGTATTGGGTCATGTTTCATATTCTCACGAATTTTGTACCACGTGTCTTAGGCTGTGTTAGTAGTTATTCGGTTCGATTAAACCCACAGATAACAAGTATTTATTTATTTTCACGATAAATAGAGGTACCTCCGAAAAAAACGTTTATCGCATACCGACACCATCAAAGTTCCTCCGTTTATACTCAAAATTTGTCTGGAAGCTTTATCTTAGAAAATAAAATGTTTTGTGATTTACAGTCATTTCAGACCCGGAGTCGAAAAATAACGAAAACCGTGTATTATATAGGCTGCAATTTGGTCCGTTTGGCAGGTCGTATTGGGTCATGTTTCATTTTCTCACGAATTATGTACCACGTGTCATGTTCTGTGTTAATAGTTATCCTGTTTGATTAAACCAACAGTTAATAAGTATTTATCAATTTTCACGATAAAAAGAGGTACCTCCGAAAAACGTTTATCGCATACCGACACCATCAAATCTTCTCCGTTATTGCTCAAAATTTGTGTGGGAGCTTTATTTGAGCCAATAAAATGTTTTTGTGATTTACTGCCATTTCTGACCCAGGGCCATAAAATCCCGAAAACCGTGTATTATAGGATGTAATTTGGGCCGTACAGGAGGTCGTACTGGGCTGCGTTTCAGTTTCTCACGATTTTTGTACCATGTGTCCTGGGCCGTGGTAAAAGTTACCAAGTTCGATTAAACCATCAGATAATAAGTATTTATCCATTTTCTCGATAAACAGAGTTACCCCAAAAAACGTTTATCGCATACCGACACCTTCAAATCTCCTCCGTTTATGCTCAAAATTTGTGTGCAAGATTTATCTGAGAAAATAAAATGTTATTGTGATTTATAGTCATTTCTGACCCGAGGCCACATAATACCGAGAACCATGTATTATAGGCTGCAATTTGAGCCATTCGGAAGGTCGTATTGGGTCATTTTCATATTCTCACAAATTTTGTACCAAGTGTCTTGGGCTGCAATTTGAGCCGTTCGGAAGGTCGTATTGGGTCATATTTCATATTCTCACAAATTTTGTACTAAGTGTCTTGGGTTGTGTTAGTACTTATCCTGTTTGATTAAATCAACAGATAACAAGTATTTATCCATTTTCACGATAAACAGAGATACCTCTGAAAAACGTTTATCGCATACCGACACTTATCAAATCGCTTCCGTTTATGCTCAAAATTTGTGTGGGAACTTTATCTGAGAAAATAAAATATTTTAGTGATTTACAGTCATTTATGACCCGGGGCAGCAAAATACCGAAAACCGTGTATTATATAGGTTGCAATTTGGGCCGTTCGGAAGGTCGTACTGGGCTGCGTTTCAGTTTCTCACGATTTTTGTACCATGTATCCTGGGCCGTGTTAGAAGTTAGCATGTTCGATTAAACAATCAGATAACAAGTATTTATCCATTTTCTCGATAAACCGAGTTACCCCCAAAAAACGTTTATCGCATACCGACACCCTCAAATATCCTCCGTTTAAGCTCAAAATTTGTGTGGAAGTCTTATCTGAGAAAATAAATGTTTTTGTTATTTACAGTCATTTCTGACCCGGTGCTGCAAAATACCGAAAACCGTGTATTATAGGCTGCAATTTGGGCCGTTCGGGAGGTCGTATTGGGTCATGTTTCATTTTCCCACGAATTTTGTACCACGTGTCCTGGGCTATGTTAATAGTTATCATGTTTGATTAAACCAACAGTTAACAAGTATTTATCTATTTTAACGATAAAAAGAAGTACCTACGAAAAACGTTTATCGCATACCGACACCATCAAATCTCCTCCGTTTATGCTCAAAATTTGCGTGGGCGCTTTATCTGAGCCACTAAAATGTTTGTGTGATTTAGTGCCTTTTTTTATCCAGGGACAAAAGATACCGAAAAACGTGAATTATACGCTGTAATTTGGGTCGTTCGAGAGGTCGTACTGGGCTGCGATTCAGTTTCTCACGAATTTTCACCATGTGTCCTGAGCCGTTGTAGAAGTTACCATGTTCGATTAAACAATCAGATAACAAGTATTTATCCATTTTCTCGATAAACAGAGTTACCCCCAAAAAACTTTTATCGCAATACGACACCTTCAAATCTCCTCCGTTTATGCTCAAAATTTGTGTGCAAACTTTATCTGAGAAAATAAAATGCTTTTTTGATTTATAGTCATTTCTGACCCGAGGCCGCAGAATACCGAGAACCGTGTATTATAGGCTGCAATTTGGGCCGTTCGGAAGGTCGTATTGGGTCATGTTTCATTTTCTCACAAATTTTGTACCACGTGTCTTGGGCTATCTTAGTACTTATCCTGTCCGATTAAATCAACAGATAACAAGTATTTATCCATTTTCAAGATAAACAGAGGTACCTCCGAAAATGTTTATCGCATACCGACACCATCAAATCGCTTCCGTTTATCTTCAAAATTTGTGTGGAAACTTAATCTGAGAAAATAAAATATTTTTGTGATTTACAGTCATTTCTGACCCGGGGCCGCAAAATACCGAAAACCGTGTATTATATAGGCTGCAATTTGGGCCTTTCGGGAGGTCGTACTGGGCTGCGTTTCAGTTTCTTACGATTTTTGTACCATGTATCCTGGGCCTATTTAGAAGTTACCATGTTCGATTAAACCATCAGATAACAAGTATTTCTCCATTTTGCCGATATAGAAGTTACCATGTTCGATTAAACCCTCAGATAACAAGTATTTATCCATTTTCTCGATGAACCGAGTTACCCCCAAAAAACGTTTATCGCATACTGACACCCTCAAATATCCTCTGTTTAAGCTCAAAATTTGTGTGGAAGTCTTATCTGAGAAAATAAATGTTTTTGTTATTTACAGTCATTTCTGACCCGGTGTTGTAAAATACCGAAAACCGTGTAATATAAGCTGCAATTTGGCCCGTTCGGGAGGTCGTATTGTGTCATGTTTCATTTTCCCACGAATTTTTTACCACGTGTCCTGGGCTGTGTTAATAGTTATCATGTTTGATTAAACCAACAGTTAACTTATTTATCCATTTTAACGATAAAAAGAGGTACCTACGAAAAACGTTTATCGCATATCGACACCATCCAATCTCCTCCGTTTATGCTCAAAATTTGCGTGGGCGCTTTATCTGAGCCAATAAAATGTTTGGATTTTTGTACCATGTGTCCTGGGTCGTGGTAGAAGTTACCATGTTCGATTAAACCATCAGATAAAAATTATTTATCCATTTTCTCGATAAACCGAGTTACCCCCGAAAAACGTTTATCGCATACCGACACCATCAAATATCCTCCGTTTATGCTCAAAATTTGTGTGGAAGCTTTACCCAGGAAAATAAAATGTTTTTGAGATTTATAGTCATTTCGGAGCATGTGCCGCAAAATACCAAAAACCGTGTATTATAGGCTGCAATTTGGGTCTTTCAGGAGGTCGTATTGGGTCATGTTTCCTTTTATCAAGAATTTTGTACCACGTGTCTTGGGCTGTGTTAGTAGTTATGTTGTTCGATTAAATCAACAGATAACAAGTATTTATCCATTTTCACGATAAACAAAGGTACCTCCAAAAACGTTTATCGCATATCGACACCATCAAATCGCCTCCGTTTATGCTCAAACTTTGCGTGGGAGATTTATCTGAGCCAATCAAATGTTTTTGTTATTTACTGACATTTCTGACCCAGGGCCACAAAATACCGAAAACCGTGTATTATAGGCTGTAATTTGGGCCGTTCGGGAGGTCGTACTGAGTTGCGTTTCAGTTTCTCACGATTTTTGTACCATGTGTCCTGGGCCGTGGTAGAAGTTATTACCATGTTCGATTAAACCATTAGATAACAAGTATTTATCTATTTCCTCGATAAACCGAGTTAACCCGGAAAAACGTTTATCGCATACTGACACCCTCAAATCTCCTCTGTTTATGCTCAAAATTTGTGTGCAAGATTTATTTGAGAAAATAAAATGTTTTGTGATTTACAGTCATTTCTGACCCGGGGCCGCAAAATACTGAAAATTGTGTATTATAGGCTGCAATTTGGGCCGTTCAGGAGGTCGTATAAGGTCATGTTTCTTTTTCTCACAAATTTCGTACCACGTGTCTTGGGCTGTTTTAGTAGTTATCCTGTTCGACTAAACCAACAGATAACAAGTATTTATCCATTTTCACGATAAATAGAGATACCTCCGAAAAACGTTTATCGCATGTCGGCCCCATCAAATCTCCTCCGTTTATACTAAAATTTTCGTGGGAGCTTTATCTTAGCCATTAAAATTTTTGTGTGATTTACTGCCATTTCTGACCCGGGGCCACAAAATACTGAAAACCGTGTATTATAGGCTGTAATTTGGGCCGTTCGGAAGGTTGTACTGGGCTGCGTTTCAGTTTCTCACAATTTTATTACCATGTATCCTGGGCCGTAGTAGAAGTTACCATGTTCGATTAAACCATCAGGTAACAAATATTTATCCATTTTCTAGATAAACCGAGTTACTCCCGAAAAACGTTTATCGCATACCGACACCTTCAAATCTCCTCCGTTTATGTTATTTACTTGTGTGGAAGCTTTATCTGAGAAAATAAATTGTTTTTGTGATTTACAGTCATTTCTGACCCGGGGCCAGAAAAAACCGAAAACCGTGTATTATTGGCTGAAATATAGGCCGTTCGGGAGGTCGTACTGGGCTGCGTTTCAATTTCTCACGATTTTTGTACCATGTGTCCTGGGTCGTGGTAAAAGTTACCATGTTCGATTAAACCATCAGATAACAAGTATTTATCTATTTTCTCGATAAACCGAGTTAACCCCGAAAAATGTTTATCGCATAACGACACACTCAAATCTCCTCCGTTTATGCTCAAAATTTGTGTGCAAGTTTTTTTTGAGAAAATAAAATGTTTTTGTGATTTACAGTCATTTCTGACCCGGTGCCGCAAAATACCAAAAACCGTGTATTATAGGCTGCAATTAGTGCCGTTCGGGAGTTCATATTGGGTCATGTTTCATTTTCTCGCGAATTTTTTACCACGTCTCGTGAGCTGTGTTAGTAGTTATCCTGTTCGATTAAACCAACAGATAACAAGTATTTATCCATTTTCACGATAAACAAAGGTACCATTGAAAAACGTATATCGCATACTGACACAATCAAATCTCCTCCGTTTATGTTCAAAATTTGAGTGGGAGCTTTATCTGAGCCAATAAAATATTTGTACGATTTACTGCCATTACTGACCCTGGGCCACAAAATACCGAAAAACCGTGTATGATAGATAGGCTACATTTGGGCCGTTCGGGAGGTCGTACTGGGCTACCTTTCAGTTTCTCACGATTTTTGTACCATGTGTCTTGGGCCGTGATAGAAGTTACCATGTTCGATTAAACCATCAGATAACAGGTATTTATCCATTTTCTCGATAAACCGAGTTACCCCCGAAAAACGTTTACCGCATACCGAAACCCTCAAATCTCCTCCGTTTATGCTCAAAAATTTTGTGAAAGCTTTATCCAAGAAAATAAAATGTTTTTGTGATTTACAGTCATTTCTGGCCGATGGCCGCAAAATATCGAAAACCGTGTATTATAGGCTGCAATATGGGCCGTTCGGGAGGTCGTATTAGGTCATGTTTCATTTTCTCGCGAATTTTGTACCTCGTGTCTTGGGTTGTGTTAATAGTTATCCTGTTCGATTAAATCAATAGATAACAAATATTTATCCATTTTCACGATAAATAGAGGTACCTCCGAAAAACGTTTATTGCATACCGACACTATCAAATCTCCTCCGTTTATGCTCAAAACTTAAGTGAGAGCTATATCTGAGCCAATAAAATGTTTGTGTGATTTACTGCCATTTCTGACCAGGGCCACAAAATACCGAAAAACCGCGTATGATAGACTGTAATTTGGGTCGTTCTGGAGATCGTACTGTGCTGCGTTTAAGTTTCTCAAGATTTTTGTACCATGTGTCCTAGGCCGTGGTAGAAGTTACCATGTTTGATTAAACCATCAGATGACAAATATTTATCCATTTTCTCGATAAACCGAGTTAACCCCGAAAAACGTTTATCGCATAACGACACACTCAAATCTCCTCCGTTTATGCTCAAAACTTGTGTGCAAGTTTTTTTTGAGTAAATAAAATGTTTTTGTAATTTACAGTCATTTCTGACCCGGTGCCGCAAAATACCAAAAATCGTGTATTATAGGCTGCAATTTGTGCCGTTCGGGAGTTCATATTGGGTCATGTTTCATTTTCTCACGAATTTTTTACCACGTCTCCTGAGCTGTGTTAGTAGTTTACCTGTTCGATAAAACCAACAGATAACAAGTATTTATCCATTTTCACGATAAACAAAGGTACCACTGAAAAACGTATATCGCATACTGACACAATCAAATCTCCTCCGTTTATGTTCAAATTTTGCGTGGGAGCTTTATCTGAGCCAATAAAATATTTGTGCGATTTACTGCCATTACTGACCCAAGGCCACAAAATACCGAAAAACCGTGTATGATAGATAGGCTACATTTGGGCCGTTCGGGAGGTCGTACTGGGCTACCTTTCAGTTTCTCACGATTTTTGTACCATGTGTCTTGGGCCGTGATAGAAGTTACCATGTTCGATTAAACTATCAGATAACAGGTATTTATCCATTTTCTCGATAAACCGAGTTACCCCCGAAAAACGTTTATCGCATACCGACACCCTTAAATCTCCTCCGTTTATGCTCAAAATTTTTGTGAAAGCTTTATCCAAGAAAATAAATTGTTTTTGTGATTTACAGTCATTTCTGACCGATGGCCGTAAAATATCGAAAACCGTGTATTATAGGCTGCAATATGGGCCGTTCGGGAGGTCGTATTAGGTCATGTTTCATTTTCTCGGGAATTTTGTACCTCTTGTCTTGGGTTGTGTTATTAGTTATCATGTTCGATTAAATCAATAGATAACAAATATTTATCCATTTTCACGATAAATAGAGGTAACTCCGAAAAACGTTTATTGCATACCGACACTATCAAATCTCCTCCGTTTATGCTCAAAACTTAAGTGAGAGCTATATCTGAGTTAATAAAATATTTGTGTGATTTACTGCCATTTCTGACCAGGGCCGCAAAATACCGAAAAACCGCGTATGATAGACTATAATTGGGGTCGTTCTGGAGGTCGTACTGGGCTGCGTTTAAGTTTCTCACGATTTTTGTACCATGTGTTCTGGGCCGTGGTAGAAGTTACCATGTTTGATTAAACCATCAGATGACAAGTATTTATCCATTTTCTCGATAAACCGAGTTAACCCCGAAATACGTTTATCGCATACCGACACCCTCAAATCTCCTCCGTTTATGCTCAAAATTTGTGTGAAAGCTTTATATGAGAAAATAAAATGTTTTTGTGATTAACAGTCATTTCTGACCTGTGCCGCAAAATACCGAAAACCGTGTATTATAGATTGCAATTTGGGCCGTTTGAGAGGTCGTATTAGGTCATGTTTCATTTTCTCATGAATTTTGTACCTCGTGTCTTGAGCTGTGTTATTAGTTATCCTGTTCGATTACATCAACAAATAACAAGTATTTATCCATTTTCTCGATAAACCGAGTTTCCCCGGCAACAAAAAACGTTTATCGCATACCGACACCATCAACTCTATTCTGTTTATGCTCAAAATTTGCGTGGAAGATATATCTGAGCCAATAAAATGTTTGTTTGATTTACTGCCATTTCTGACCCGGGGCCACAAAATACCGAAAAACGTGTATTATAGGCTGCAATTTGGGCCGTTCGGGTGGTAGTATTGGGTCATGTTTCATTTTCTCACGAATTTTTTACCACGTGTCCTGGGCTGTGTTAGTAGTTATCCTGTTCGATTAAACCAACAGATAAAAAGTATTTATCCATTTTTACGATAAATAGAGGTACCTCAGAAAAATGTTTATCGCATACCGACACCATCAAATCTCCTCCGTTTATGCTCAAAATTTGCGTGGGAGCTTTATCTGAGCCAATAAAATGTTTGTGTGATTTACTGCTATTTCTAATACAGGGCCACTAAATACAAAAAAATCGTGTATGATAGGCTGTAGTTTGGGCCGTTCGGGAGGTCGTACTGGGCTGCGTTTCAGTTTCTCACGATTTTTGTACCATGTGTCCTGGGCCATGGTAGAAGTTACCATGTTGATTAAACCATCAGATAACAACTATTTATCCATTTTCTCGATGAACCGAGTTACCCCCGAAAAACGTTTATCGCATACCGACACTGTCAAATCTCCTCCGTTTATGCTCAATATTTGTGTGAAAGCTTTATCTAAGAAAATAAACTGTTTTTCTGATTTACAGTCATTTCTTAACCGGAGCCGCAAAATACCGAAAATCGTGTATTATATATAGGCTTCAATTTGGGCCGTACGGGAGGTCGTATTGGGTCATGTTTCATTATCTCACGAATTTTTTACCACGTGTCTTCGGATGTGTTAGTAGTTACCTTTTCGATTAAACCAACAGATAACAAATATTTATACATTTTCACGATAAACAAAGGTACCTCCGAAAAACGTTTATCACATACCGACATTATCAACCGTTTATGCTCAAAATTTTCGTGGGAGCTTTATCTTTGCCAATAAAATAATTGTGTTATTTACTGGCATTTCTGACCCGGGGCCACAAAATACTGAAAACCGTGTATTATAGGTTGTAATTTGGGCTGTCCGGGATGTCGTACTGGGTTGCGTTTCAGTTGCTCACGATTTTTATACCATGTGTACTGGGTCGTGGTAGAAGTTACAATGTTCGATTAAACCATCAGATAAGAAGTATTTATCCATTTTCTCGATAAACCGAGTTACTTCCGAAAAACGTTTGTCGCATACCGACACCCTCAAATCTCTTCCGTTTATGCTCAAAATTTGTGTGGAAACTTTATCTGAGAAAATAAAGTTTTTTTGTGATTTACAGTCATTTCTTAGCCGGGGCCGTAAAATACCGAAAAACGTGTATTATATAAGGCTACAATTTGGGCCGTTCGGTAGGTCTTACTGGATTGCGTTTCAGTTTCTCACGATTTTTGTACCATGTGTCCTGAGCCGTGGTAGAAGTTACCATGTTCGATTAAACCATCAGATAACAAATATTTATCCATTTTCTCGATATATTGTGTTACCCCCGAAAAACGTTTATTGCATACCGACACCCTCAAATCTCCTCCGTTTATGCTCAAAATATTTTTGGATGCTTTATCTAAGAAAATAAAATGTTTTTGTGATTTACAGTCATTTCTGACCCGGTGCCGCAATTTGGGCCGTTCGGGAGGCCATATTCGGTCATGTTTCATCTTCTCACGAATTTTGTTCCACGTGTCTTGGGCTGTTTTAGTAGTTATCTTGTTCGATTAAACAAAAAGATAACAAATATTTATCCATTTTCACGATAAACAGAGGTACCTCCGAAAAACGTTTATCGCATACAGACACCATCAAATCTCTTCCGTTTATACTCGAAATTTGTGTGGATGTTTTATCTGAGAAAATAAAATGTTTTTGTTATTTATAGTCATTTCTTACCCGAGGCTGCAAAATATACCGAAACCGTGTATTATATAGGCTGCATTTTGGGCCGTTCGGGAGGTCGTATTGGTTCATGTTTCATTTTCTCACGAATTTTGTACCACGTATCCTAGGCTGTGTTAGTAGTTATCCTGTTCTCTTAAACCAACAGATAACATTTATGCTCAAAATTTGTGTGGAAGCTTTATCCGAGATAAAATGTTTTTGTGATCTACAGTCATTTCTTACCCAGGGCCGCAAAATACTGAAAATCATGTATTATATAGGCTACAATTCGGGGCCGTTTCGGAGGTCGTACTGGGATGCGTTTCAGTTTCTCACCATTTTTGTACCATGTGTCCTGGGCCGTGGTAGAAATTACCATGTTCGATTAAACCATCAGATAACAAGTATTTATCCATTTTCTCGATAAACCGAGTTAACCCCGAAAAACGTTAGACGCATACCGACACCCTCAATTCTCCTCCGTTTATGCTCAAAATTTGTGCGAAAGCTTTATCGGAGAAAATAAAATGTTTTTGTGATTTACAATCCTTTCTGGCCCGGTGCCAAAAATACTGAAAACCGTGTATTATAGGCTGCAATTTGGGCCGTTCGGGAGTTCATATTGGGTCATGTTTCATTATCTCACGAATTTTTTACCATGTGTCCTGGGCTGTGTTAGTAGTTATTCTTTTCGATTAAATCAACAGTTAACAAGTATTTATTCAGTTTCACGATATAAAGAGGTACCTCCGAAAAACGTTTATCGCATACCGACACAATCAAATCTTCTCCATTTATGCTTAAAATTTGCGTGGGAGCTTTATCTGAGCCAATAAAATGTTGGTGTGATTTACTGCCATTTCTGACCCGGGGCCACAAAATACCGAAAACCGTGTATTATAGGCTGTAATTTGGGCCGTTCGGGAGGTCGTACTGGGTTGCGTTTCATTTTCTCACGATTTTTTTACCATGTGTCCTGGGCCGTGGTACAAGTTACCATGTTCGATTAAACCAACAGAAAACAACTATTTATCCATTTTCTCGATAAACCGAGTTACCCCCGAAAAACGTTTATCGCATAATGACACCCTCAAATCTCCTCCTTTTATGCTCAAAATTTGTGTGGAAACTTTATCTGAGAAAATAAATTATTTTTGTGATATACAGTCATTACTGACCCGGGGCTGCTAAATACCGAAAACCGTGTATTATATAGGCTGTAATTTGGGCCGTTCGGGAGGTCGTATTGGGTCATGTTTCATTTTCTCACGAATTTTGTACCACGTGTCCTAGGCTGTGTTAGTAGTTATCCTGTTCTATTAAAGCAACAGATAACATTTATTTATCCATTTTCACGATAAATAGAGGTAACTCCGAAAAACGTTTATCGCATACCGACACTATCAAATCTCCTCCGTTTATGCTCTAAATTTGCGTATGAGCTTTATCTGAGCCAATAAAATGGTTGTGTGATTTACTTCCATTTCTGACTCAGGGCCACAAAATATCGAAAACCGTGTATTATAGGCTGTAATTTGGGCCGTTCGGGACGTCGTACTAGGCTGCGTTTCAGTTTATCAAGATCTTTGTACCATGTGTCCTGGGCCGTGGTAGAATTTAACATGTACGATTGAACCATCAGATAACAAGTATGTATCCTTTTTCTCGATAAACCGAGTTACCCCGAAAAACGTTTATCGCATACCGACACCCTCAAATCTCCTCTGTTTATGCTCAAAACTTGCGTGGAATCTTTATCTGAGAAAACAAAATGTTTTTGTAATTTACTGTCATTTCTGACCCGGGGCCGCAAAATACCGAAAACCGTGTATTATAGGCTGCAATTTGGGCCGTTCGGGAGGTCATATTGTGTCATGTTTCATTTTCTCACGAATTTTGTACCACGTGTCCTGGGCTGTGTTAGTAGTTATCCTGTTCCATTAATCCAACAGATAACAAGTATTTATCCATTTTCACGATAAACAAAAGGTATCTCCGGAAAACGTTTATCGCATACTGACACCATCAAATCTTCGCCGTTTATGCTTAAAATATGCGTGGGAGCTTTATCTGAGCCAATAAAATGTTGGTGTGATTTAGTTCCATTTCTGACCCGGGCCACAAAATACTGAAAACCGTGTATTATAGGCTGTAATTTGGGCCGTTCGGGAGGTCGTACAGGGCTGCGTTTCATTTTCTCACGATTATTTTTACCATGTGTCCTGGGCCGTGGTAGAAGTTACCATGTTCGATTAAACCAACAGATAACAACTATTTATCCATTTTCTCGATAAACCGAGTTACCCCCGAAAAACGTTTATCGCATAATGACACCCTCAAATCTCCTTCTTTTATGCTCAAAATTTGTGTGGAAACTTTATCTGAGAAAATAAAATGTTTTTGTGATTTACAGTCATTGCTGACCCGGGGCCCGCTAAATACCGAAAACCGTGTATTATATCGGTTGAAATTTGGGCCGTTCGGGAGGTCGTATTGGGTCATGTTTCATTTTCTCACGAATTTTGTACCACGTGTCCTAGGCTGTGTTAGTAGTTATCCTGTTCTATTAAAG
>JAIUZE010002563.1:0-25622 GCA_022085475.1 Heliosperma pusillum | reverse complement strand
CATAATCAAATAACATATCGCCTCATATCTACTAAGGCTAATTCATTAATTAAATACAACCTTACTTGAAGACAAATCCCCGACCCGAGTCCCGCGACGGGTCATCAGTCAAAACGGGGCTGACTAGATATTAGTTTGACCAAACCCGTTTGGTCAAACCGGCTAGAAACAGAGTCTTTACCACATAGACTTGATCATAAAAATCATCATATTCCTTACATGTTATTTTATTAAAACTTCTAACATGTGAATTATTTAATCTTACTAAAACCCGCTTGACTTAAAGGATATCAATTTAAACTATAATCTCGTATTATAATTTCTAACATGTGAGAAATAATAATTTTATGAAAAACCTTTTTAATTAAATATTTTACTTATTAACATTTCCCACTTGCTAAATATTACAAAACACGATAAAATAACAATAACTCAAAAACCGTCACAAGACCAAGGGAGGAAATTCATGGGCTGACTTGGGCCGAATTTGACACGGCCTGGACTGGGCCCACGGGCCTGGTTTGGGCTGTTTTGGGTTTTTTTTATCGACTTTACTAAAAACCGTTTCTTAATATTTCCCGCATGCTTAACATATTTAAAACCCGTCAAAACAACAACAAAACAAACAAGTATCGACACAACTCCCAAGCCAACTCACGGACCAACCATGGACCCACCCAGACCGGACCTGGACCGGCCTGAACCGGCCTGGTTTGGGCTGGTTTCCAGCCACCCTACACGGCCAAATCTCACGGCCTAAACCACCCCCATTCCAAATTAATTCTAACATATTTTTAATTAACAACATCCATTTTTAACAACCAATTTAACCATCAATCATACAAAAATCATGGTTATAAATAAACCATCCAAATATGTCAAGAACAACCAACATGCCAAAAATTCATTCAACATAGTAATATAACAACCTATCATGTTACTAATTAAAAATCTTAAGTAACAATAATAAGAACTAAAACAAAAGATGAACCAAAAACAAAAGAACAAAAGAAACAAAAGCTATGTAACATTAAATCGTCGAGTAACTCGGAATCGTTACCTTAGCTAGCAAAATCAATTAGCACCAAAATAAGAAGTATAAACTAAGAAACCCGTCTTCTAATTTTCCCCTAATATATACGAGTCACCAAACTCGTCTTCAAAATCTTCCCCTATAAGAAATGACAAGAAAAACATTATTAGAATTAAAACTTGATTTTCCATAATTAAAGTGTTGAAACGATTTTGAACGGAATTGAAAATAACCGTATTTGAAGATGGAGGGAGCGAAGAGGAGATTTCTAGACATCTAAGTAGGACGGATATTATTTAATAAGGCAATGAAGGTTTTATGATGGATTTTGCTCAAGAACGACGAAGAACGAATGAAGAACGACGAAGAACGAATGAAGAACGATGAAGAACGATTAATTAGATCTTAATTTGATTTATTGTAAAATGAAAAGTTGTTAGTGAGTAAAGTGGGTGGGTGTGAGCCGTGTACATATAGAAGAAATATGGAGTCGGGTTTTGAAATTGTTGTTACGGAATTGACTCGGGTTTAATTATTATATTACGGTAATTAATTAAATTTTAAGTTAATTAAATCAATTATCAAGATATTATGTTATTGTAATAAAAAGAAATGAAAATATCAAGGCCTATTAGAGGAGGGAGTGCCGTGAGGATAGGAGAGAAAACGGGTCTGATTTTGAGCGATTTGCGTAATTTAATCGGACGGATCGATAAAGCTACAAATATCTTAGATATTTGTATTAGTTTAATCGAAACAATCAAAAGATCTAATTGTGAGTGGAAAAAGATGACATGGGCATGTGACTCATGCCAAAGTCGGGTTTCGGGTTTGTTTCGGGATTGACGATGACTCGGGAATAGTTAAATGATGTTCGGGATTAAACCGTAAAAGTTATTCTTTAAATTCCGAATAAATTCAAAATAATTATATTAAATTATGATAAATCTAAATAAATCTTAATAAAAAAAAATTAAAAATATTATTTTTTTAAATAAAATTTCGGTCTTCAAACTTACAAGGCGAGTCGGGAAAAAGTCAACGAAAGCCAAAGTTGACTGAAAAACGGGATTCTCATGGAATCTCTCAAAAATTCCAAATACGAACTCGGAATTTCAAAATACGACTCGTAACAATAAATTCTATTTTAAAACTCAAGTTTTGCTGAAAAGTACTCGTAAGATATTTTACTAGAAAAATTGGGTACTTTTAGGGTTGTTACAGTAATGGCATACACGATTGGTATCATGTGATCAACAACTCTTAGGTTCAGTGGATGACTATGACCCTTTCATAGTGATCCCACTTTTATCAACATAAATAACCTATTTAACTTGTTGAGATAGATAAAGGCTCTTATCGATATAAGTCACTTTTCCAAATGCCAAACTAAAATCTTCTATTCCACAATAGATTTTGATTTTAGTATACATGTTGCCCTCTTTCATCCAGCATTAAAATCAAACCATTCCTTTCAAAAAGGTAACACGAATACGTTACTCACAACGAGTGATACGTCATTCACGTGGAAAACAATTTCTCCTACTGAAAATCATGTCTTTACATGATAACTTTAACTCCCACTTAACTTCATGTCAATACATGACTTTAACTCCCACTGCATTTCATGTCTATACATGACTTTAACTTCCACTGAATTTCATGTCTATACATGACTTTTCGACAATTCGAGTGAAACTCTTCTTATATCTTATAATAGAAAAGATCATCATAACCTCTAGGTAGATACATACAATAGGCTTGTGTCATGTACACATCCTATTCCAAATCCCTATTTGGACATGTGGTTCTTGTTGTGTATCTTGTACACACCTACTATGAGGTATTTCACTGATGATTTGGATCTAAGCATAATTACGCATTAACTTAGCTTCTGAAGACATCTACATGTCTATCCATGCAACTATAATTTGGACACCTCCAAATAAAACATCTCATGTCTATAGAATGATTTTTATTGGACAACTCCAAATACATCATTCCTTTGCATAGATTCCATTTAGTTTCATAAATCTCTTTTAGAAAATCGAAATTCAAAATTTCCAGGTACTTCCACTTCAGAGATCATAATCTTATTATATCAAGAACAATTTCTTTTGGTCTCGTCACTAGTCTAAGGATTCACCTAAGAACGCTTTCTTTTGGTCTCCTCACTAGGTCTTGAGTCTAACCTAAGAACATCTTCTTTTGGTTTCCTCACTAGTTCCTAACTAGTTTTTCGTTGTGGCTTATTTTCTCCCACTCTATCTTTAGAAAAATACAATTATTTTCTTAAAAGATAGCCTTATGAGCCACAAACAATTTTGTACTCATACTCGTGAGGGAGGTAGAAGTATCACAACATGACCTTAATGGATCTACTAAAGACTTTATTGTAAAGACATCGAATCTTAGCTCCGAGATAGACTAGTTCTATAAGCTAAAGAAGTGTACTCATATTCATGTCAATTACAATCTTTATAAGTGGTGTGGCCAATTGGTTTGGTAGACTCCCTACTTTGAGTTCAATAACTCAATTTTGACTTAGCAATTGATCTTTCAAAGTGAGAATCGAATTCTTAGTCTTCTATTATAATGATCCAATCATCATAATACTAATATGATCAATTTGAGTCAATACAATTTATGTTATTAGTGCATGTAGAGTATGATGATATGTTTTTGGAACTAAAAGTTTCAACAAACCGAGTGACTTGGTTGAAAACCAAGTCACTAAATCCAGTTTCAACCAATGTCAATAAAAGGATTTGAACAAATTTCCATGTCAAACAAGGAAATTATAAAAGTTCTAAAAACAATGTCTCAAAATACATCCTAAAATTTAGACAATTCAAAATGAGACCAAGCTTCCATAGATCTTCAATCATGGGTAGCTACCTTAGCTTCCCTTGAAGAGCTTTCTTAGGCTTGCTTGTCTTTGCCTTTATCCTTGCTAGGATGTCCTAATTACAATTAAATAGGGTAAGAGTCACAACTTGTATCTATATACCAAAGTTGAGATCATAACATAAACGATAGGGATAAATTACCAACTGAAACATCTTTCCAGTTTTGATATCTCTTAGATATTTAGTGCAATTTCTCTTCCAATGCCTTATGTCATTACAATAATGGCACTTGTCCTCGGTTGAGGCACCTTTCTTAGGTTTGGGTGAGCAATTCTCAATAGCTTTTTCCCTTTCCTTTGAAGGTTGAGGGCTTTTTCCCTTTACTATCACCTTTCTTTAACTTCCCCTTGCTCCTTTTATTAATATGGAACACATTCTTGGATGTGCTAACATTTAGCCCATGTCTCTCTCGGCTTGCACGAGCATCTTGTGCAATTTATGAAGAGAGGTTTTCATGTTATGCATATTGTAGTTTACCCTAAACCGCACATATGCTTTGATTTTCCCCAAGGAATGTAAGACTCGGTCGATAACGAGTTGTTCGGGAATGGTCACCCCATGCAATTTAAGAGTCTCAACATGCTCAATCAATTTGAGTACATGAGGGCTAACTTTTGGTCCTCTTTTAGGTTCATGTTGAATAATGTGGAAGCCGTCTTATATTGTAAGATCCTAGGAGCTTGTGAAAAAAAAAACATGGTCACAAGCTTGGCATAGATCTCATAGGCCGTGCTCATCTTATGGCACTCCCTTGAAGATCGGCCTCCAACGAGAAGATCAAAACGTTTTTGATCGCGGCGGACTCTATGTGGCTAGCCTCATAGGCTCGCATTGCGTGGCGGTTGACCTTTCATTAGGTGCGGTGGGAGAGGCCTTGGCAAGGTAACGAAACCTGTCGTCACCCGCCGCGGCCAAGCGAAGTTGCATATCCCAATTGGTAAAATTAGCGCCATTCTTTTCTAACTTGCATCAATCCATGAAGGATTGAAGCCATGAGATATTCGTGAGAATTGGAGCATAGGTGGTGGTGGACGAATTAGCATTTGCCATTGCGAATAAAAAATTATGACTACAAATTTTAAAGACATAAAAGAAATGTCAACATTTATCATTTTAAATACTTGTAAACATTTTAAACAAGTTTTAACATTTAAATAGTGACCTCTGCCCAACTATTATAAATGATTCCGAGATCCAAATTCACATTAACTTGGGTACGGTAAGCCGATTCATCCCTCATTAACATAATTCGGTGGATTAACTCTTTAATCGATTCTACATTAGAACTCTCGGTCGATAAAATTACATTAATATTTATCTTAAGCCCGGAACACATGTGACTACGGTCGCGAATACTTCCGTTGAGCACAATCCAAATTTCGAAATAATAACATTTATTACCCCACTTACCCAACGTAACAAGTTTAGCACCCCGGTGAGCCGAGCCTACTTCCTTGCGAAATTGGGATTCATGGGCTCTACATTTGGTAAGGCTTGATTTCAATTATTTATTATGAGAGGTCATGTCAATTTATAATCTATCATGTTAAAGTGAACTAAATCGATGAATTAACAATTATTTTAATTGACACGGTCCAATACTCGATAAAATATGCATGTCATGTTATGGCGATTTGGCAATGCATGCAAACATATTAAATAAAATGCAAGCATAAAAATAAAACTCCTAGTATGGCCTTTCCTAGAATAGAAAATCATATAATCTATTACAAATTTGGAAACCAACTCCTTTAGTCCCTTGAACTTCATAAGCACGCCTCCCAAGGTCACCGTCTCTCTCTCGGAACTCCTTTCCTAATGGCACCGTCTATGGGAAACTCCGGTATTACAAATAATTACAAAATATATAATAAAATTACAATAATTTCCTATTATACATTTGTAAAATAAAATAATACAATAAAAGTGATTCGAGATCACATTAAATTACAACCGAATCAATATTTCCTTACATTTCGGGCAATATCAATTAAAATTAAGGCCATACTAAGATAAAATTACATAATTCCAAATTACATAAACCAAAATATGACATTCATAAATTGAAAATATGACATTCATAAGTAAAAATGCAGCATTAAAATATGTATAAAACATGCTCATGTTAAATGCCAAATCGCCCTATATTACGGTTTATATCGTATATAACCCGGTTTTACGGAAATGCGTGATAATAACTTCTTAAAATCACAAAACAATACTTAAATCATATTTAAGTCCAAGTTAATTATCCCAACTCATTTAGGCCTCAAAAATTAGTCATCACTCAATTTTTGACAATAATTCAACTTGTTGTATAATTGCTCATAATTAGACTTTAAAATCATATTTTAATCAAATAAATCCAAATTTAATTACAATAATTTCAAAATTTGAATTTTAAATTTTTTTACATTCTGGAACATTTCCATGACACTCATAATGTCAAAAATCATGGTTAAAAATTTCGAATCGGTTTTTGAGAAAAATGGTTGCGCTTTATCGGTTTTATCAAATAAAATACATAAAGCATGCAAAAATTAATCAGATTAAATTTTCAACTTTAGATATGAAATGTGGGACATTTATGAAACCAGGAACAATTTTCTCTTGACATGAAATTTATTTTAGCTTTATTTTCTAAATAAGTCACTATTTATGCCATTTTTACATTAAAAATTCATAAACCATGCTAGACAAATCATAGGAGTCTCAAATTTTCCATTCTAATATGAAAACATTCATGTGACAACATACTAAAATTTCATGGTCAGATTCAAAGCGGAAGTAGTTTTAACCATCTAACCTTTATTTATTCTATTTTATCATATAAAAATCATAAATCATACGAAATAAGTCCACTTCACACGAAATATTTCATAAAGTAATTAAAATGCATGTGTGATATTTTGTAAAAATTTCAAGGTCTGAAGATAGGTCTAACTATTTTTAGCATTTTAAACATCATTTTACTCATTAAAATGTAATAAAAATACTAAAAATCATATTTGAGCACTGCAAATTTCCATAAATCATCAAAATGACCTAAAATCATATTAGGACCAGAATATATTGACATGAAAATATCTTTGTGATTTTATCTCATAAAACACAAATTACTAGTTTTCTTTAAGTTACAATAACTCGAAAAAACTAAAAATCGATTATGCATGCAACAACCTTGGCTCTTGATACCGCTTGTGAGTTTTTTAAACTCAATATTAGACATTTCTAATATCATTTTACAATTAGTTTACTCATAAACTATATAGATCTTATGCATGCATAACTAAAATTACAAAGATAAGAAGAAACTTTTCCTTACATTGATCTTATAAGAAATTTGGGCACAAAATAGGACTCCTTCCTACTTTGTTTTTGAGCTTACAATGTTAGGGATGAACTTCCAAGTTCTTAGTGTAAGAACACTCCTATTAGATGCACCCAAGACAACCCCTTTTAAATCCTACAAAATACAACACTAGTATATTATGTAGTAACCCTTAACAATATGACTAATAAACACTATTACTGCGTAGTAATTTTATTAGTAATCTTAGAACATAAGATGTTTGAAGGTTCTTAAGCTTGTTATTTAGAGTGAGAAGTTGTATTTTATGAGAGATAAGCATACACATGCAAAATGAGATGTTGTTATATTGAATAAGAGGAAAACTAATCCTCTTATCTTGCTCTACATGACCGGCCACCCTCATGGGAAATAGGGGTGTGCTTTTCCTTTTTGTCTTCACAAGAATAATAGATTTAGGGCTAGTCTTAGGTAGGTTATGATTATGTTTTAATTCTTAATTAGAACAATAATCAACACCTAAACACTACCATATCTACCCCAAAACCGGTGCATCATAAGTAAAATGGAGTCCATTTTATTTTTTGTGATTTGTCATTTGTCACATATGTGACATGTGACATGTAACATGTAATTAGGCTTATAAATGTACATTTAACTAATTTAAATGCAAGTTCATAACAAATAAATTAGACTTAACATTTTAAGTCATATTTTATAATTACATGTAAATAAAATGGGTCATCTGATATTTGGTTAATATAATCTACAACAATTTGTAATTATAATCGAGCAATTTCACTTATCTCAAATGTTTTATAAACATTATGCATTCTTAGTAATATAACGATTAAATTACCAAAAATGAATCTTATTTAATCATATTATAATAAGATATTATTCTCACTTATATAAACTTAGTTCAATTTAAGGATTTAATTAATCTGTATCGCTATACAATTAATTAATGTACATGATTAGGGGATTGTCCTTTAGGTGTGACCTCAAGGGATCAACTGATCACCACCGTCATACGACAGTAAAGTCAAACTCAATTGAGCCAATCGTTACCGTTTTATGTTGACCAGTTGACTATAATATTCATCATCCCTTTTGTATTCTTATTATCGAGATTTAATTATGTGATCGCACTATTGTTGAGAACACTTACTCCAACAGTTTATCGCATACCTACACCCTCAAATCTCCTTCGTTTATGCTCAAAATTGGCGTGGGAGCTTGATCTGAGCCAATAAAATGTTTGTGTGATTTACTGCCATTTATGACCCGAGGCCACAAAATACCGAAAACCGTGTATTATAGGCTATAATTTAGGCCGTTTGGGAGGTCGTACTAGGCTGCGTTTCAGTTTCTCACGATTTTTGTACCACATGTCCTGGGCCGTGGTAGAAGTTACCATGTCCCATTAAACCATCAGATAACACGTATTTAACCATTTTCTCGATAAACCGAGTTACCCCCGAAAAACGTTTATCGCATACGGACACCTTCAAATCTCCTCCGTTTATGCTCAAAATTTGCGTGGGAGATTTATCAGAGCTAATAAAATGTTTGTGTGATTTAATACTATTTCTGAGCCGGGGCCACAAAATACTGAAAACCGTGTATTATATAGGCTGTAATTTGGGCCGTTCGGGAGGTCGTACTGGGCTGCTTTTCCGTTTCTCACGATTTTTGTACCACCTGTCCTGTGATGTGGTAGAAGTTACATTATTCGTTTAAACCATCAGATAACACGTATTTATCAATTTTCTCGATAAACCGTGTTACCCCTGAAAAAACGTTTATCGCTTACCGACACCCTCAAATCTCCTCCGTTTATGCTCAAAATTTGCGTGGAAGATTTATCTGAGCCAATAAAATGTTTGTGTGATTTACTGCCATTTCTAACCCGGGGCCACAAAACACCGAAAACCGTGTATTATTATAGGCTGTAATTTGGGCCGTTTGGAGGTCGTACTGGGCTGCGTTTCAGTTTCTCACGATTTTTGTACCACACGTCCTTGGTCGTGGTAGAAGTTACCATGTCCGATTAAACCATCAGATAACACGTATTTATCCATTTTCTCGATAAACCGAGTTACCCCCGAAAAACGTTTATCGCATACGGACTCCCTCAAATCTCCTCTGTTTATTCTCAAAATTTGCGTGGGAGCTTTATCTGAGCCAATAAAATGTTTGCGTGATTTAGTACCATTTCTGACCTGGGACCACAAAATACCGAAAATTGTGTATTAAAGGCTGTAATTTGGGCCGTTCGGGAGGTCGTACTGGGCTGCATTTCAGTTTCTCATGATTTTTGAACCACGTGTCCTGAGCTGTGGTAGAAGTTACCATGTTCGATTAAACCATCGGATAACACGTATTTATCCATTTTCTCGATAAACCGTGTTACCCCTAAAAAAACGTTTATCCCATACCGAAATTCTCAAATCTCCTCCGTTTATGCTCAAAATTTGCGTGGAAGCTTTATCTGAGCCAATAAAATGTTTGTGTGATTTACTTCCATTTCTGACTCGGGGCCACAAAATACTTAAAACCGTGTATTATAGGCTTTAATTTGGACCGTTTGGGAGGTCGTGCTGGGCTGCGTTTCAGTTTCTCACGATTTTGTACCACGTGTCCTGGGACGTGGTAGAAGTTAACATGTTCGAAAATACCGAAAATCGTGTATTATAGGCTGTAATTTGTGCCGTTCGGGAGGTCGTACTGGGGCTGTGTTTCAGTTTCTCATGATTTTTGAACCACGTGTCCTGGGCCGTTGTAGAAGTTACCATGTTTGATTAAACCATCATATAACACGTATTTGGCGTGAGAGCTTTATATGAGCTAATAAAATGTTTGTGTGATTTACTGCCATTTCTGACCTGGGGCCACAAAATACTTAAAACCGTGTACTATAGGCTGTAATTTAGGCCGTTCGGGAGGTTGTACTGGGCTGAGTTTTAGTTTCTCACGATTTTTGTACCACGTGTTCTGGGCCGTGGTAGAATTTGTTATGTTCGATTAAACCATCAGATAACACGTATTTATTCATTTTCTCGATAAATCGTGTTACCAACGAAAAACGTTTATCGCATACGGACACCCTCAAATATCCTCCGTTTATGCTCAAAGTTTGCGTGGGAGCTTTATCTGAGCCAATAAAATATTTGTGTAATTTACTGCCATTTTCGACCCGGGGCCACAAAATACCGAAAATCGTGTATTATAGGCTGTAATTTGGGCCGTTCTGGAGGTCGTAATGGGCTGCGTTTGAATTTCTCATGATTTTTGAACCACGTGTCCTGGACCGTGGTCGAAGTTACCATGTTTGATTAAACCATCAGATAACACGTATTTATCCGTTTTCTCGATAAACCGAGTTACCCCCGAAAAACGTTTATCCCATACGGACACTCTCAAATATCCTCCGTTTATGTTTTAAGTTTGCGTGGGAGCTTTATCTAAGCCAATAAAATGTTGGTGTGATTTACTGCCATTTCTGACCTGGGCCACAAAATACCGAAAATTGTGTTTTATAGGCTGTAATTTGGGCCGTTCGGGAGGTCGTACTGGGCAGCGTTTCAGTTTCTCACGATTTTTATGCCACATGTGTTAGGCCGTGGTAGAAGTTACCATGTTCGATTAAACCATCGGATAACACGTATTTATCCATTTTCTCGATAAACCGAGTTACCCCTGAAAAACGTTTATCGCATACCGACACCCTCAAATCTCCTCCGTTTAAGCTCAAAATTTGCGTGGGAGCTTTATCTGAGCTAAAAAAATATTTGTGTGATTTACTGCCATTTCTGACCCGGGGCCACAAAATACTGAAAACCGTGTATTATTGGCTGTAATTTGGGCCGTTCGGGAGGTCGTACTGAGATACGTTTCAGTTTCTCACGATTTTTGTACCACGTGTCCAGGGACCTGGTAGAAGTTACCATGTTCAATTAAACCATCACATAACACATATTTATCCATTTTCTCGATAATACGTATTACACCCGAAAAAAGTTTATCGCATACCGACACCCTCAAATCTCCTCCGTTTATGCTCAAAATTTGCGTGGCAGCTTTATCTGAGCCAATAAAATGTTTGTGTGATTTACTGCCATTTCTAACCCGGGGCCATAAAATACCGAAAATCGTGTATTATAGGTTGTAATTTGGGACGTTCGGAAGGTCGTACTAGGCTGCGTTTCAGTTTCTCACGATTTTTGTACCACATGTCCTGGGGCGTGGTAGAAGTTACCATGCTCGACTAAACCGTTAGATAACATGTATTTATCCTTTTTCTCGCTAAACCGAGTTACCCCCGAAAAACGTTTATCGAATACCGACACCCTCAAATCTCCTCCGTTTATGCTCAAAATTTGCGTAGGAGCTTTATCTGAGCCAATAAAATGTTTGTGTGATTTACTGTCATTTCTGACCCGGGGCCAAAAAATCTTGAAAATCGTGTATTATAGGCTGTAATTAGGGCCGTTCAGGGGGTCGTACTAGGCTGTGATAGGATATATCGTACAGCTAATCAAACTGAAAACCGTGTATTATAGGCTGTAATTTGGGGCGTTCGGGAGGTCGTACTTGGCAGTGTTTCAATTTCTCACGATTTTTGTACCACATATCCTGGGACGTGGTAGAAGTTACCATGTTCGATTAAACCATCAGACAACACGTATTTATCCATTTTCTTGATAAACCGAGTTACCCCCGAAAAACGTTTATCGCATACGGACACCCTCAAATCTCCTCTGTTTATGCTCAAAATTTGCGTGGGATCTTTATCTGAGCCAATAAAATGTTTGTGTGATTTACTGCCATTTCTGACCCTGTGCCACAAAATACCGAAAACCGTGTATTATAGGCTGTAATTTGGGTCGTTCAGGAGGTCGTACTAGGCTGTGATAGGATATATCGTACACCTAATCAAACTGAAAAACGTGTATTATAGGATATATCGTTCAGGAGGTCGTACTAGGCTGTGATCGGATATTTATCCATTTTCTCGATAAACCGAGTTACCCCTGAAAAACGTTTATCGCATACCGACACCCTCAAATCTCCTCCGTTTAAGCTCAAAATTTGCGTGGGAGCTTTATCTGAGCTAAACAAATATTTGTGTGATTTACTGCCATTTCTGACCCGGGGCCACAAAATACTGAAAACCGTGTATTATAGGCTTTAATTTGGACCGTTCGGGAGGTCGTACTGAGATACGTTTCAGTTTCTCACGATTTTTGTACGACGTGTCCAGGGACGTAGTAGAAGTTACCATGTTCGATTAAACCATCACATAACACATATTTATCCATTTTCTCGATAAACCGTATTACCCCCGAAAAACGTTTATCGCATACCGAGACCCTCAAATCTCCTCCGTTTATGCTCAAAATTTGCGTGGAAGCTTTATTTGAGCCAATAAAATGTTTGTGTGATTTACTGCCATTTCTGACCCGGGGCCACAAAATACCGAAAATCGTGTATTATAGGTTGTAATTTGAGACGTTCGGGAGGTCGTACTAGGCTGCGTTTCAGTTTCTCACGATTTTTTACCACGTGTCCTGGGACGTGCTAGAAGTTACCATGTTCGATTAAACCATCAGATAACACGTGTTTATCCATTTTCTCGATAAACCGTGTTACCCCCGAAAAACGTTTATCGAATACCGACACCCTCAAATCTCCTCCGTTTATGCTCAAAATTTGCGTAGGAGCTTTATCTGAGCCAATAAAATGTCTGTGTGATTTACTGCCATTTCTGACCCGGGGCCAAAAAATACCGAAAATCGTGTATTATAGGCTGTAATTAGGGCCGTTCAGAAGGTCGTACTAGGCTGTGATAGGATATATCGTACACCTAATCAAACTGAAAAACGTGTATTATAGGCAGTAATTTGGGTTGTTCGGGAGGTCGTACTAGGCTGCGTTTCAGTTTCTCACGATTTTTGTACCACATGTCTTGGGCCGTGGTAGAAGTTACCATGTTCGACTAAACCATTAGTTAACACGTATTTATCCATTTTCTCGATAAACCGAGTTACCCCCGAAAAACGTTTATCGCATATGGACTCCCTCAAATTTCCTCTGTTTATTCTCAAAATTTGCGTGGGAGCTTTATCTGAGCCAATAAAATGTTTGCGTGATTTAGTGCCATTTCTGACCCGGGGCCACAAAATACCAAAAATCGTGTATTATAGGCTATAATTTACGCCGTTCGGGAGGTCGTACTGGGCTGCTTCAGTTTCTCATGATTTTTGAACCACGTGTCCTGGGCTGTGGTAGAAGTTACCATGTTCGATTAAACCATCGGATAACACGTATTTATCCATTTTTTCGATAAACCGTGTTACCCCTAAAAAAACGTTTTATCGCATACCGAAATTTTCAAATCTCCTCCGTTTATGCTCAAAATTTGCGTGGAAGCTTTATCTGAGCCAATAAAATGTTGGTGTGATTTACTTTCATTTCTGACCCGGGGCCACAAAATACTGAAAACCGTGTATTATAGGCTTTAATTTGGGCCGTTTGGAGGTCGTGATGGGCTGCGTTTCAGTTTCTCACGATTTTTTTTCCACGTGTTCTGGGACGTGGTAGAAGTTATCATGTTCGATTAAACCATCAGATACAACGTATTTATCCATTTTCTCGATAAACCGAGTTTCTCCCGAAAAACGTTTATCGCATACGGACACCCTCAAATATCCTCCGTTTATGCTCAAAGTTTGCGTGGGAGCTTTCTCTGAGCCAATAAAATGTTTGTGTGATATACTGCCATTTATGACCTGGAGCCACAAAATACCGAAAATCGTGTATTATAGACTGTAATTTGTGCCGTTCGGGAGGTCGTACTGGGGTGGCGTTTCAGTTTCTCATGATTTTTGAACCACGTGTCCTGGGCCATTGTAGAAGTTACCATGTTCGATTAAACCATCATATAACACGTTTTTATCCATTTTATCGATAAACAGAGTTAACCCTGAAAAACGTTTATCGCATACCGACACCCTCAAATCTCTTCCGTTTATGCTCAAATTTGGCGTGGGAGCTTTATATGAGCTAATAAAATGTTTGTGTGATTTACTTCCATTTCTGACCTGGGGCCACAAAATATTTAAAACCGTGTATTATAGGCTGTAATTTGAGCCGTTCGGGAGGTCATACTGGGCTGCGTTTCAGTTTCTCACGATTTTTGTGCCACGTGTACTGGGCCGTGATAGAAGTTACCATGTTCGATTAAACCATCAGATAACACGTATTTATCCATTTTCTCGATAAACCGAGTTACCCCTAAAAACGTTTATCGCATACCGACACCCTCAAATCTCCTCTGTTTTTGCTCAAAATTTGAGTGGGAGCTTTATATGAGGTAATAAATTTTTTTTGTGATTTACTACCATTTCTGACGTGGGGCCACAAAATACTTAAACCGTGAATTATAGGCTGTAATTTGGGCCGTTCGGGAGGTTGTAGTAGGCTGAGTTTCAGTTTCTCACGATTTTTGTACCACGTGTCCTGTGCCGTGTTAGAAGTTATCTTGTTCGATTAAACCATCAGATAACACGTATTTATTCATTTTCTCGATAAGCCGTGTTACCTCCGAAAAACGTTTATCGCTTACGGACACCCTCAAATATCCTCCGTTTATGCTCAAAGTTTGCGTGGGAGCTTTATCTGAGCCAAAAAAATATTTGTGTGATTTACTGCCATTTTCGACCCGGGGCCAAAAAATACCGAAAATCGTGTATTATAGTCTGAAATTTGGGCCGTTCGGGAGGTCGTAATAGGCTGCAATTCAATTTCTCATGATTTTTTAACCACGTGTCCTGGGCCGTGGTAGAAGTTACCATGTTCGATTAAACCATCAGATAACACGTATTTATCCGTTTTCTCGATAAACCGAGTTACCCCCGAAAAACGTTTATCCCATACGGACACTCTCAAATATCCTCCGTTTATGTTGAAAGTTTGCGTGGGAGCTTTATCTGAGCCAATAAAATGTTGGTGTGACTTACTGCCATTTCTGACCCGGGTCCACAAAATACCGAAAATCGTGTATTATAGGCTGTAATTTGTGTCGTTCGGGAAGTCGTACTGGGGCTGCGTTTCAGTTTCTCATGAATTTTGAACCACGTTTCTTGGGCCGTGGTAGAAGTTACCATGTTCGATTAAACCATCGGATATTTATCCATTTTCTCGATAAACCGAGTTACCCCTGAAAAACGTTTATCGCATACCGACACCCTCAAATCTCCTCCGTTTAAGCTCAAAATTTGCGTGGGAGCTTTATCTGAGCTAAACAAATATTTGTGTGATTTACTGCCATTTCTGACCCGGGGCCACAAAATACTGAAAACCGTGTATTATAGCTTTAATTTGGACCGTTCGGGAGGTCGTACTGAGATACGTTTCAGTTTCTCACGATTTTTGTACGACGTGTCCAGGGACGTAGTAGAAGTTACCATGTTCGATTAAACCATCAGATAACACGTGTTTATCCATTTTCTCGATAAACCGTGTTACCCCCGAAAAACGTTTATCGAATACCGACACCCTCAAATCTCCTCCGTTTATGCTCAAAATTTGCGTAGGAGCTTTATCTGAGCCAATAAAATGTCTGTGTGATTTACTGCCATTTCTGACCCGGGGCCAAAAAATACCGAAAATCGTGTATTATAGGCTGTAATTAGGGCCGTTCAGGAGGTCGTACTAGGCTGTGATAGGATATATCGTACACCTAATCAAACTGAAAACCGTGTATTATAGGCTGTAATTTGGGCCGTTCGGGAGGTCGTACTTGGCAGTGTTTCAGTTTCTCACGATTTTTCTACCACGTGTCCTGGGACGTGGTAGAAGTTAACATGTTCGGTTAAACCATCAGACAACACGTATTTATCCATTTTCTCGATAAACCGAGTTACCCCCGAAAAACGTTTATCGCATACGGACACTCTCAAATCTCCTCTGTTTATACTCAAAATTTGCGTGGGATCTTTATCTGAGCTATTAAAATGTTTGTGTGATCTACTGCCATTTCTGACCCAGGGCCACAAAATACCGAAAACTGTGTATAATATAGGTTGTAATTTGGGCCGTTCGAGAGGTCGATCTGGGCTGCGTTTCAGTTTCTCACGATTATTGTACCACGTGTCCTGGGCCGTGGTGGAAGTTACCATGTTCTATTAAACCATCACATAACACGTATTTATCAAATTTCTCGATAAACCGAGTTACCCCTGAAAAAGTTTATCGCATACCGACACCCTCAAATCTCCTCCGCTTATGCTCTAAATTTGCGAAGGAGCTTTATCTGAGCCAATAAAATGTTTGTGTGATTTACTGCCATTTCTGACCCGGGGCCAAAAAATACCGAAAATCGTGTATTATAGGCTGTAATCAGGGTCGTTTAGGAGGTCGTACTAGGTTGTGATATGATATATCGTACACCTAATCAAACTGAAAACCGTGTATTATAGGCAGTAATTTGGGCCGTTCAGGAGGTCGTATTAGGCTGCGTTTCAGTTTGTCACGATTTTTGTACCACATGTCCTGGTGCATGGTAGAAGTTACCATGTTCGACTAAACCATTAGATAACACAAAATTATCCATTTTCTCGATAAACCGAATTACCCCCGAAAAACGTTTATCGCATAGGGATACCCTCAAATCTCCTCCGATAATGCTCAAAATTTGCGTGGGAGCTTTATCTGAGCCAATAAAATATTTGTGTGATTTACTGCCATTTCTGACCCAGGGCCACAAAATACTGAAAATCATGTATTATTGGCTGTAATTTGGGCCGTTCAGGAGCTCATACTGGGCTGCGATTCAGTTTCTCATGATTTTACAACCACGTGTCCTGCGCCGTGATAGAAGTTACCATGTTCGATTAAACCATCAGAAAACACGTTTTTATCCATTTTATCGATAAACCGAGTTACCCCTGTAAAATGTTTATCGCATACCGACACCTTCAAATCTCTTCCGTTTATGCTCAAAATTGGCGTGGGAGCTTTATATGAGCTAATAAAATGTTTGTGTGATTTACTGCCATTTCTGACCCAGGGCCATAAAATATCAAAAATCGTGTATTATATGCTGTAACTTGGGCCGTTCGGGAGGTCGTACTTGTCTGCGTTTCAGTTTCAGTTTCTATTGATTTTTGAACCACATGTTCTGGGCCGTGGTAGAAGTTATCTTGTTCGATTAAACCATCAGATAACATGTATTTATCCATTTTATCGATAAACCGAGTTACCCCCGAAAAACGTGTATTGCATACGGACACCCTCAAATCTTCTTCTTTTATGCTTAAAATTTGCGTGGGAGCTTAATCTGAGCCAATAAATTGTTTGTGTGATCTACTGTCATTTCTGACCCGGGGCCACAAATACTAAAACCGTGTATTAAAGGCTGTAATTTGGGCCGTTCGGGAGGTCGTACTAGTCTGCGTTTCAGTTTCTCACGCTTTTTGTTCCACGTGTCCTGGGACGTGGTAAAAGTTACCATGTTCGATTTAACCATCAGATAACACGTATTTATCCATTTTCTCGATAAACCGAGTTACTCTTTAAAAACGTTGATCGCATACGGACACCTTCAAATCTCCTCCGTTTATGCTCAAAATTTGCGTGGGAGCTTTATCAGAGCTAATAAAATGTTTGTGTGATTTAATACTATTTCTGACCCGGAGCCACAAAATACTGAAAACCGTGTATTATTGGCTGTAATTTGGGCCGTTCGGGAGGTCGTATTGGGCTGCTTCTCAGTTTCTCAAGATTTTTGTACCACCTGTCCTGGGACGTGGTAGAACTTACAATGTTTGATTAAACCATCAGATAACACGTATTTATCCATTTTCTTGATAAACCGAGTTACCCCTGAAAAACGTTTATCGCATACGGACACCCTCAAATCTCCTCCGTTTATGCTCAAAATTTGCGTTGGAGCTTTATCTGAGCGAATAAAATGTTTATAAGATCTACAGCCATTTCTAACCCGGAGCGACAAAATACTGAAAACCGTGTATTATAGGCTGTAATTTGGGCCGTTCGGGAGGTCGTACTAGGCTGCGTTTCAGTTTCTCACGATTTTTGTAAGACGTGTCTTGGGACGTGGTAGAAGTTACATGTTCGATTAAACCATCAGATAACATGTATTTATCCATTTTCTTGATAAACCGAGTTACCCCCGAAAAACGTTTATCGCATACGAAAACCCTCAAATCTCCTCCGTTTATGCTCAAAATTTGCGTGGGAGATTTATTTGAGCCAATAAAAGGTTTCTGTGATTTAGTGCCATTTCTTACCCAGGGCCACAAAATACCGAAAATCGTGTATTAGGCTGTAATTTGTGCCGTTCGGGAGGTTGTACTGGGCTGCGTTTCAGTTATTCAGGATTTTTGAACCACGTGTCCTGACCCGTGGTAGAAGTTACAATGTTCGATTAAACCATCAGATAACACGTATTTATCCATTTTCTCGATAAACCCTGTTACCCCTGAAAAAACGTGTATCGCTTACTGACACCCTCAAATCTCCTCCGTTTATGCTCAAAATTTGCGTGGGAGCTTTATCTGAGCTAATAAAATGTTTGTGCGATTTACCGCGATTTCTAACCCGGGGCCAAAAAATACTGAAAACCGTGTTTTATAGGCTGTAATTTGGGCCGTTCGGGAGGTCCTAATGGGCTGATTTTAAGTTTCTCATGATTTTTATACCACGTGTCCTAGGCTGTGGTAGAAGTTACCGTGTTCGATTAAACCATCAGATAACACGTATTTATCCATTTTCTCGATAAACCGTGTTACCCCCCCGAAAATTGTTTATCGCATACCGACACCCTCAAATCTCCTCCGTTTATGCTCAACATTTGCGTGGGAACTTTATCTGAGCTATTAAAATGTTTGTGTGATTTAGTGTCATTTCTGACCCGGGGCCACAAAATAATGAAAACCGTGTATTATAGGCAGTAATTTGGGACGTTCGGGAGGTCATACTAGGCTGCGTTTCAGTTTCTTACGACTTTTGTACCACATGTCCTGGGGCGTGGTAGAAGTTACCATGTTCGACTAAACCATCAGATAACACATATTTATCCATTTTCTCGATAAACCGAGTTACCCCTGAAGAAACGTTTATCGCTTACCGACACCCTCAAATCTCCTTCGTTTATGCTCAAAATTTGCGTGGAAGCTTTATCTGAGCCAATAAAATTTTTGTGTGATTTACTGCAACTTCTGACCCGGGGCCACAAAATACCGAAAACCGTGTATTATAGGTTGTAATTTGGGCCGTTTGAGAGGTCGTACTGGGTTGCGTTTCAGTTTCTCACGATTTTTGTGCCACGTGTCCTGGGCCGTAATAGAAGTTACCATGTCCGATTAAACCATCAGATAACACGTATTTATCCATTTTCTCGATAAACCGAGTTACCCCCGAAAAACGTTTAACGCATACTGACTCCTTCAAATCTCCTCTATTTATGCTCAAAATTTGCGTAGGAGCTTTATCTGAGCCAATAAAATGTTAGTGTGATTTAGTGTCATTTCTGACCCGGGGCCACCAAATACCGAAAATCGTGTATTATATAAGCTGTAATTTGGGCCGTTCGGGAGATCGTACTGGGCTGCGTTTCAGTATCTCATGATTTTTGAACCACGTGTCCTGGGCTGTGGTATAAGTTAACATGTTCGATTAAACCATCGGTTAACACGTATTTATCCATTTTCTCGATAAACCGTGTTACCCCTGAAAAAAGTTTATCGCATACTGAAATCCTCAAACTCCTCCGTTTATGCTCAAAATTTGCGTGGGAGCTTTATCTGAGCCAATAAAATGTTTGTGTGATTTACTGTCATTTCGGACCCGGGGCCACAAAATACTGAAAACCGTGTATTATAGGCTTTAATTTGGGCCGTTTGGGAGGTCGTGCTGGGCTGCGTTTCAGTTTCTCACGATTTTTGTACCACGTGTCTTGGGACGTGGTAGAAGTTATCAAGTTCGATTAAAGCGTTAGATAACACGTATTTATCCATTTTCTCGATAAAACAAGTTACCCCGGAAAAACGTTTATCGCATACTGACACACTCAAATCTCCTTCGTTTATGCTCAAAATTTGCGTGGGAGCTTTATCTGATCCAATAAAATGTTTGTGTCATTTACTGCAATTTCTGACCCGGAGCAACAAAATACCTAAAATCGTGTATTATAAGGCTGTAATTTGGGCCGTTCGGGAGGTCGTACTGGGGCTGCGTTTCAGTTTCTCATGATTTTTGAACCACGTGTCCTGAGCCATTGTAGAAGTTACCATGTTCGATTAAACCATCAGTTAACACGTTTTTATCCATTTTCTCGATAAAACGAGTTACCCCGGAAAAACGTTTATCGCATACTGACACCCTCAAATCTCCTCCGTTTATGCTCAAAATTTGCGTGGGAGCTTTGTCTGAGCTAATAAAATGTTTGTGTCATTTACTGCAATTTCTGACCCGGGGCCACAAAATACCGAAAATCGTGTATTATATGCTGTAATTTGGACCATTCGGGAGGTCGTACTGGTCTGCGTTTCAGTTTCTCATGATTTTTGAACCACGTGTCCTGAGCCGTGGTAGAAGTTATCTTGTTCGATTAAACCATCAGATAACACGTTTTTATCCATTTTCTCGATAAAACGAGTTACCCCGGAAAAACGTTTATCGCATACTGACACCCTCAAATCTCCTCCGTTTATGCTCAAAATTTGCGTGGGAGCTTTGTCTGAGCTAATAAAATGTTTGTGTCATTTACTGCAATTTCTGACCCGGGGCCACAAAATACCGAAAATCGTGTATTATATGCTGTAATTTGGACCATTCGGGAGGTCGTACTGGTCTGCGTTTCAGTTTCTCATGATTTTTGAACCACGTGTCCTGAGCCGTGGTAGAAGTTATCTTGTTCGATTAAACCATCAGATAACACGTTTTTATCCATTTTCTCGATAAAACGAGTTACCCCGGAAAAACGTTTATCGCATACTGACACCCTCAAATCTCCTCCGTTTATGCTCAAAATTTGCGTGGGAGCTTTGTCTGAGCAAATAAAATGTTTGTGTCATTTACTGCAATTTCTGACCCGGAGCCACAAAATACCGAAAATCGTGTATTATAAGGCTGTAATTTGGGCCGTTCGGGAGGTCGTACTGGGGCTGCGTTTCAATTTCTCATGATTTATGAACCACGTGTCCTGGGCCGTTGTAGAAGTTACCATGTTCGATTAAACCATCAGATAACACGTTTTTATCCATTTTCTCGATAAAACGAGTTACCCCCGAAAATTGTTTATCGCATACCGACACCGTCAAATCTCCTCCGTTTATGCTCAACATTTGCGTGGAAGCTTTATCTGAGCTATTAAAATGTTTTTGTGATTTACTGTCATTTCTGACCCGGGGCCACAAAATAATGAATACCGTGTATTATAGGCAGTAAATTGGGCCGTTCGGGAGGTCGTACTAGGTTGCGTTTCAGTTTCTCACGATTTTTGTACCACATGTCCTGGGGTGTGGTAGAAGTTACCATGCTCGACTAAACCGTTAGATAACATGTATTTATCCTTTTTCTCGCTAAACCGAGTTACCCCCGAAAAACGTTTATCGCATACAAACACCCTCAAATCTCCTCCGTTTATGCTCAAAATTTGCGTGGGAGCTTTATTTGAGCCAATAAAAAGTTTGTGTGATTTAATGCCATTTCTTACCCAGGGCCACAAAATACCGAAAATCGTGTATTAGGATGTAATTTGTGCCGTTCGGGAGGTTGTACTGGGCTGCGTTTCAGTTATTCATGATTCTTGAATCACGTGTCCTGGGCCGAGGTAGAAGTTACAATGTTCGATTAAACCATCAGATAACACGTATTTATCCATTTTCTCGATAAACCGTGTTATCCTTGAAAAAACGTTTATCGCTTACCGACACCCTCAAATCTCCTCCGTTTATGCTCAAAATTTGCGTGGAAGCTTTATCTGAGCCAATAAAATGTTTGTGTGATTTACTGCCATTTTTGACCCGGGGCCACAAAATACTGAAAACCGTGTATTATAGTCTGTAATTTAGGCCGTTTGGGAGGTCGTACTGGGTTGCGTTTCAGTTTCTCACGATTATTGTGCCACGTGTCCTGAGCCGTGGTAAAAGTTACCATGTCCGATTAAACCATCAGATAACACGTATTTATCCATTTTCGCGATAAACCGAGTTACCCCAAAAAACGTTTTATCGCATACGGACTCCCTCAAATCTCCTCTGTTTATGCTCAAAATTTGCGTGGGAGCTTTATCTGAGCCAATAAAATATTTGTGTGATTTAGTGCCATTTCTGACCCGGGGCCACAAAATACCGAAAATCGTGTATTATAGGCTGTAATTTGGGCAAATCGGGAGGTCGTACTGGGCTGCGTTTCATTTTCTCATGATTTTTGAACCACGTGTCCTAGATCGTGGTAGAAGTTACCATGTTCGATTAAACCATCGGTTAACACGTATTTATCCATTTTCTCGATAAACCGTGTTACCCCTGAAAAACGTTTATCGCATACCGAAACCCTCAAATCTCTTCCGTTTATGCTCAAACTTTGCGTGGAAGCTTTATCTAAGCCAATAAAATGTTTGTGTGATTTACTGCCATTTCTGACCCGGGGCCACAAAATACTGAAAATCGTGTATTATAAGCTTTAATTTGGGCCGTTTGGGAGGTCGTGCTGGGCTGCGTTTCAGTTTCTCACGATTTCGGTACCACGTGTCCTGGGACGTGGTAGAAGTTACCATGTTCGATTAAACCATCAGATAACACGTATTTATCCATTTTCTCTATAAACCGAGTTATCCCCGAAAATTGTTTATCGCATACCGACACCGTCAAATCTCCTCCGTTTATGCTCAACATTTGCGTGGGAGCTTTATCTGAGCTATTAAAATCTTTGTGTGATTTACTGTCATTTCTGACACGGGGCCACAAAATAATGAAAACCGTGTATTTATAGGCAGTAATTTGGGCCGTTCGGGAGGTCGTACTAGGCTGCGTTTCAGTTTCTCACGATTTTTGTACCACATGTCATGGGGCGTGGTAGAAGTTACCATGTTCGACTAAACCATTAGATAACACGTATTTATCCTTTTTCTCGATAAACCGAGTTACCCCCGAAAAACGTTTATCGCATACGGACACCCTCAAATATCCTCCGTTTATGCTCAAATTTTGTGTGGGAGCTTTATCTGAGCCAATAAAATGTTTGTGTGATTTAGTGCCATTTCTGACCCGGGGCCACAAAATACCGAAAATCGTGTATTATAGGCTGTATATTGAGCCGTTCGGGAGGTCGTACTGGGGCTGCGTTTCGGTTTCTCATGATTTTTGAACCACGTGTCCTGGTCGTTGTAGAAGTTACCATGTTCGATTAAACCATCAGATAAAACGTTTTTATCCATTTTCTCGATAAAACGAGTTAACCCGGAAAAACGTTTATCGCATACTGACACCCTCAAATCTCCTCCGTTTATGCTCAAAATTTGCGTGGAAGCTTTATCTGAGCCAATAAAATGTTTGTGTCATTTACTGCAATTTCTGACCCGGAGCCACAAAATACCGAAAATCATGTATTATATGCTGTAATTTGGGCCATTCGTGAGGTCGTACTGGTCTGCGTTTCACTTTCTCATGCTTTTTGAACCACGTGTCCTTGGCCGTAGTAGAAGTTACCATGTTTGATTAAACCATCAAATAACATGTATTTATCCATTTTATCAATAAACCGAGTTACTCCCGAAAAACGTTTATCGCATACTAACACCCTCAAATCTCCTCCGTTTATGCTCAAAATTTGCGTGAGACCTTTATCTGAACCAATAAAATGTTTGTGTCATTTACTGCCATTTCAGACACGAGGCCACAAAATACCGAAAATCGTGTATTATAGGCCTTAATTTGGGCCGTTCGGGAGGTCGTGCTAGGCTGCGTTTCAATTTTTCACGATTTTTGAACCACGTGTCCTGGCCGTGGTAGAAGTTACCATGTTCGATTAAACCATCAGATAACACGTATTTATCCATTTTCTCTATAAACCGAGTTACCCTCGAAAATTGTTTATCGCATACCGACACCGTCAAATCTCCTCCGTTTATGCTCAACATTTGCGTGGGAGCTTTATCTGAGCTATTAAACTGTTTGTGTGATTTACTGTCATTTCTGACCCGGGGCCACAAAATAATGAAAACCGTGTATTATAGGCAGTAATTTGGGCCGTTCGGGAGGTCGTACTAAGCTGCGTTTCTGTTTCTCACGGTTTCTGTACCACATGTCATGGGGCGTGGTAGAAGTTACCATGTTCGACTAAACCATTAGATAACACGTATTTATCCTTTTTCTCGATAAACCGAGTTACCCCCGAAAAACGTTTATCGCATACGGACACCCTCAAATCTCCTCCGTTTATGCTCAAAATTTGCGTGGGAGCTTTATTTGAGCCAATAAAATGTTTGTGTGATTTACTGCCATTTCTTACCCAGGGCCACAAAATACCGAAAATCGTGTATTAGGCTGTAATTTGTGCCGTTCGGGAGGTCGTACTGGGCTGCGTTTCAGTTATTCATGATTTTTGAACCACGTGTTCTGGGCCGTGGTAGAAGTTACAATGTTCGATTAAACCATCAGATAACACGTATTTATCCATTTTCTCGATAAACCGTGTTACCCATGAAAAAACGTTTATCGCTTACCGACACCCTCAAATCTCCTCCGTATATGCTCAAAATTTGCGTGGAAGCTTTATCCGAGCCACTTAAATTTTGTGTGATTTACTGCCATTTTTGACCCGGGGCCACAAAATACTGAAAACCGTGTTTTATAGGCTGTAATTTGGGCCGTATGGGAGGTCGTACTGGGTTGCGTTTCAGTTTCTCACGATTTTTGTGCCACGTGTCCTGGGCCGTGGGAGAAGTTACCATGTCCGATTAAACCATCAGATAACACGTGTTTATCGATTTTCTCGATAAACCGAGTTACTCCCGAAAAACGTTTATCGCATACGGACTCCCTCAAATCTTCTCTGTTTATGCTCAAAATTTGCGTGGGAGCTTTATCTAAGCCAATAAAATGTTTGTGTGATTTAGTGCCATTTCTGACTCGGGGCCACAAAATACCGAAAATCGTGTATTATAGGCTGTAATTTGGGCCGTTCAGGAGGTCGTACTGGGCTGCGTTTCTGTTTCTCATGATTTTTGAACCACGTGTCCTGGACCGTGGTAGAAGTTACCATGTTTGATTAAACCATCGGTTAACACGTATTTATCCATTTTCTCGATAAACCGTGTTACCCCCTGAAAAACGTT